>RCUC01142049.1:0-53953 GCA_003697995.1 Taxidea taxus jeffersonii | reverse complement strand
GCCTTTGTGGAATTTTGTCCTTGGATCTTTATGTGTGTATGTGCACATACACACATATAATAAGATTTGGATTCAGTGTACACTACTCTATACCTAATGCCCATTATACAATGATTTGAAAACTGGAGGGGAAAAAACTAGACCAATTGAATCTTATTCTCCATTACCTTCAATTAGAAAATCAAATACTAATTAGGAGAGAGAAAAGAAAAAATGTTTTATTTCAGGGATAATAGTCACACTTTAATATATTAACAAACAGATGATATATTTAAATGAGAACATTTCTTTGATAAGACAATCATACTCAAGCAAAGATACAAGGTACCAGCACACTAAAATTTTAAGGTATCCATTTTAATTTTCATATTTGTTATTTACTTCTCTTATTGGTACAAAACCAATGAAAAGGGATGAGTTATATTACCTTACGCTCTAAGACTACCTCTAGTTCAGGGAAAATAGTAGTAGAAACCTGTTTTACTAGAAAAGCAGTCTGAATACCTAATTGTATGTAATGAGGTTACTCTACAATAAAGAAATTGAATGCACATTACTCATGAGGACATTACAAATTTGTTAGGCTGAGATATTCAGTAAAATAGACTCATATAAAACTCTCTAGCCACATAAAAGTCATTTTTAAACAAACATGCTATAGCCTTCTATTTTTGAAAATCTAAACATGATTTTTAAAAAATGCAATCTTAGTGACTTTGCAGTTACATTCAAGAATAGTGTACTTTCCATGGGTCTCCAAAAGCCAGCCAAGAACTAAGGAGAAAGGAAAATAGGCCCCTGGGTTATTAAAGTAGTGATCAAAATATTTTATCAAAATTTGATTAATTTATAAAACTCATTAAAATATTTTCTACTTCCCACAGTATGAGTATCCAGATTATTTTATTTCTTAGTCCACAAAAGACTCTAATCTAAATTACAAAGGAGGCAGAAAATTTGTTTTATTATGTTTTCTACTGCATGGAAGTACAGTTAAAGCAGAAGACAATAAACACAGTATTAATCCTTGCAGAGGACACTACTTTGTACCCCGATACCCCCTTGCTAATACAGTCTATGCCGAACCCTTGCTTTGTGTAAGAAGGACTGGAAACAGCACTAGAAAGGTCCATGTATGGGGTAAATTTTATAAGGTCTCTGAGTTTGCTAAGTGGCACCTGCTCTTTCTTTTCTTCGAAAACCCCACAATTTAAGAAGATTTTGATCTGTTTGCCATAGCCTTGGGTGGCCCTGATCCTGCAGCGTAACCAGAGGCCTCTTTATCAATTGGGTATGAAGTTCAGTTCCTTCAGTCCAAACCCTACTGGCTGGACATGGTTTCTGAGGTGCAAGAAGGCTGGAGTGTATGTACAGTGCACTGAAGAGGGACCCTCAGAGGGTACCCTGAAGAAGGAGGAGGTCTTAAAACAGCCTTAGCACGGGTGTAATGTTTCAACCATCTCAGGACGAGACAGAAGGAGGCATAACCAGAGTCCCACCAGTTTCTGGAGTGGGGACATTGAAGGTGGTGAAGTGACTAGGGAGATCTTTGCAGGGAGGGGCAATTTATCTCCTCTTCACGAGCTGATCGTTATAACAACAGGTGCACATTCAGCATAGTGGGTTTCCTGAATGATAGCCATCTTTATTTCAAAAAGGATATGAGTTGCTATTTTCTAAACCATTTGCATACTTTGCATTAATATGAAAAATACAGAGATAATCAATTACAGTGGAACACTTAGAAGTTAATGCATTATTTGAAGAACAGAAGCATTTAAAAATATGTAATTTTAGTAAGAGTTTGCTTTTTCTTTTTCACTTTAAAAATAAATGGAGATTTCCTCCCCTTCCCCCCGCCCCCGAAATCCAAAAGAGTACATGGGAATGACTAATAACATTAGGGATATTAAAAATGCTATAGTCCAAAAAACAGTAAAAATGCATAAAGCAGTAGTACTCACTAGTGCACTTAAAATTTAAATTCACCTCTTTCCTGGGGCCCCCTATAGTCACTTACACTCTATTGGTAACGTAATTCAATATAAAATATACACTATGCAGATGAAATAGAAATGAGTTTGAAAGTATTCAGAATTATTTCACTGCTTTATCGGTACTGTAAGAAATTCTGCAATAATGTTGGCAGCTGGAGCTGTGGGATAAGGTGCAATCTTGATCTCCCTATGTAGTTTCGGATACAGAGTCGGCAAAGTTGGCAAAGAGTGCTTGGAGTAGCTACAAAATACAGGAAGGTATTTGTTAATTAAAATTGAAATGGACTTGTATATGCTAAAAGATGCATGAAATAAACCATAAATAAACTACAGTGCTTTCAAGCAAACTAGGGTAGTATGACCACTATACCAGGGGCATTTGCAAATGCATTTATATTACTGTTATTTATAAGTTTTTATTATAATTGTGGTATATTCCATATGGGTTCTTAAAAAAAAAAGATTTATTTATTTATTTGAGAGAGAAAGACAGCGTGTATGGGAGGGAGGGGCCGAGGGAAGGGGAGAGGCAGAATCTCAAGCAGACTCCCCACTGAGTGTGGAGACTGATGCAGGGCTGGATCTCATGACTCTGAGATTTGACCTGAGCGGAGATCAAAACTCAGACGCTTAACCAACTGAGCCAGCCAGGCACCCCTCCATATGAGTTCTTTAAAACATTAACATCTTAAGGCTTACGATCCTGTTGCTGCATTTCAAACCCCAGAAATAAATTCTGCTTTTCAAGGAAGATATAAATCAAAAGCCTCAAGAAGTGTTAGGCACTAAAGGGAGAGATTTTACGTTATATTTTTTTCTCAAATTAGGTTTACTAGTTAAACCAAAATGAATTTTATTATAGTTTCTGAACCAGGCTTAAGAAATTCTGCTTTAGGGGCGCCTGGGTGGCTCAGTGGGTTAAAGCCTCTGCCTTCGGCTCAGGTCATGACCCCAGGATCCTGGGATCGGGCCCTGCGTTGGGCTCTCTGCTCAGCGGGGAGCCTCCTTCCTCTTCTCTCTCTGCCTGCCTCTCTGCCTACTTGTGATCTTTGTCTGTCAAATTAATAAATAAAAATCTTTAAAAAAAAAAAAAAAGAAATTCTGCTTTAGGGGCACCTGGCTGGCTCCATTGGAAGAGCATGCAACTTTTGATCTTGGGGTGGTGAGTTCGAGATCCACACTGGATATAGTGATTACTTAAATAAATAAAACATAAAAGAAAAGAGAGAGATTCTTTTAGAATAACAAAAGTCTTAGGTGTGAAAATATTTCCTGATTCCCTTTCTACAACACATCATAGAAGCTGATGCCCTTAGAAAATGGGGCATGTTTCCAAATATTTATTAGCAGACATTAAAACAGAATTACGTATTATGTATTGTTAAAACAAATGGAACCTTTTAACTTAACCAAATGAATATAAAGCTTAGGTGAGATGAAAGAGAGAAAATTAAGATCGTGGTGATATCTTCTTTATAGAGAGAAACTAACTTAAAGAAATTATCTGCTTTAAAAAAAAATGATCTGCTTTCACACAAAGCATTTTAAATGTTATGCGGTTATCGGTTCGTATGCCAACAAAAAGTTTTTCAGCGTTGTCTATTTCAGGCAAATGTATTTTTGTGTTTTTGAATGTGCACGTATTCTTACCTTCGTGTTGAAGCAATAACCTTTCCACCAAACTGCTAGAAGTAGCTACATCTACAGGTCGCAGAAGCTCTGTGTTTTTGGCATTGATATCTGCTCCAAACTCGAGCAGTAAGTTTACAATTTCCGTGCTGTACTGCTGGGCAGCAGCGTGTAATGGAGTGTCCCAATATTTGCCTTTTTGTACATCAGCACCTACATGTAAATAAGAAAGATGATAAATACAAACCAAAACTGTTAGACCAGTCAGGTACCTCAGCACAGGTAGAAAGGTGTAACACCAAGAGGACCTCACCTCTGTCTGAGTTATTTCTCTCTCTCTCTCTCTCTCTCTCTCTATATATATATATGTATATACATGTACAGATATTAAATCTTAAAACTTGGTACCATCTGGGTAGAGAGTACACACACTTATGTTCCCTAATATTTTTTTCTCTATGCTTGAAAGATCCCATAGTCAACAATATTTTTAAATTTTTTAAGGTCCCCAAAGTAATTCTATTAACTAATATTATAAACAGAGTATTATAAACAATTGGATTCACTCATATCTGCTTTCATCATAATTGATATTTCTTAGGATTGTTTAAGAGCTTAATGTTCTTTGTCTTTTCATTTATTTTGAGGCAATAGAGCTCTTTTTGTTTCCTGGGAAACTCATGAATTTCGATGTATGAGCTATTTAGATAAAATGAATACAGATTTTCCTGTCGCTTCTCACTCATAGAGTATAAATCAGTAAATATATAAAAGCATTGAGCATCTTTAAGTAGAAAGGCACATTGTATTTCTACACGCAAAGTAAATTTTTTAAAAAATCTTGCATTAGGGCACCTGAGTGGCTCAGCGGGTTAGACCTCTGCCTTCACCTCGGTTCATGGTCTCAGGGTCCTGGGATGGAGCCCTCCATCGGGCTATCTGCTCAGTGGGGAGCCTGCTTCCCCACCCCTCTCTGCTTGTCTCTCTGCCTACTTGTGATCTCTCTCTCTCTGTCAAATAAATAAATATTTTTTAAAAAATCTTGCATTAAAAAAACCCTTACCTGTTAAATTATTTATTATTGCATAGTTATTTTTTTCTTAGTCTGAGCCCTGGCACATGGTGATCATTCAATGCATGTATATATGTATACTATATTATGCTGGAAAGAATAATAACCTCATTTTCCAGTACATAAGTGGTTAGGATACCGAGAAATATCTATCAGTAAAAATGCATAAGTCCTTTCAACTCGGTTTTCTGAAACTATCGGTAAAACTAATGATGTTTACAAGAAGCAATATGTTTTAAGAGTCCCTTTAGGCCTTCCTGCTACTTTCAAATCTCAATAAATGTAATTGTTTTCATATTTTTTAAAAATATAAAATGTTTAGTAAAAGAATGATAGCCCGTAACAAAATCTCCATAGAGAAAGCATAAACTCTTTGCTTATGCTAATTTTATGGGAGAACAAAGCCTGATAATAACAATCAGTCCACAATTACTATAATACTTCCTCAGTATCTTTTTTACCCAATATAAAATATTTGGTGGAAAGATTAATATTCCCAGCAAAGTAAAACAAAACAAAACAAGGCAATAAAAAAACTCTTCTAGTTCTACAAATCCATGGGAGACCACAGCCAGAAAATAGCAGTGTGTCCATGTTGACTAGCAGAGGTCACATTTGAGACTCTTACTAGATGTAATGGGAGTGAACTGCACAAACTGCCTACAAGAAGCTTATAATTTAGCTGAAATAATGTGAGGAATACAGGAAGAGTTTGCTAAAACTCTGTCAGCGTGTATCAGAGGCCAAATGATTGCATAAACAGTAAAGAGCCTAGAAGTCCATTTACTCATTTTACATATATTTTAGGCCCCTACCACATGACAGGCACTGTGGTAGGGAAAGGAGTTGATGGGGAAAAGGACCTAATCTACATCCTTAGAAGAGCTCCCATTCCTACAGTGGGAGATGCCACTATGGTCTCAAAAGATTAAGGCAAATTTCTCAGGAGGCTAAAGTTGACCCTTGAGGAGCTGGTGTGTTTCAAGGAAGAGGAAAGGCTATTCAGTCTTTTTTCGGTAAATGGGAAGGACAAAGTCCAGAAAACGCATGCGTTCTTATTGGTAGAAGATAAGGTATCTAAGCAGTTACTGTCCTTACAATTTCTTTTGATGGATTTATTCATGGACAGATACGTATTTGGCAACATTGTAGTCAACCTTGAGGTTTTAAATTTTATGACCTTTATAAGTAGGGTTTTTGGACTTGTGGGGTGAAGTAGAGTTATCAAGAACGCAATTCTTTTATTGTGGGTTATATACTTACATGCAGCAATGCTTAACATTTTTTTTTCTTTAAGTAGCCTCCACACCCAGCATGGAGCCCAATGCAGGGCTTGAACTCAAGACCCTGAGATCAAGACCTGAGCTGAGATCAAGAGATCAAGAGACAGATGCTTAATTAACTGACTGAGCCACCCAGGCACCCCAGGAACACTTTCAGCAATGAGATATCTTTATACAGATTATTTAGAGAAATAAATATGGACCTGAATCATTGCTTGTGAGTATGGATAGAATGGGAGATGTTTCAAAGAAAATTACCAGCATAAAGAAGCTTCCGGATGCAGTGGAACTGTTGTGACATACAAGCCACATAGAGAGGAGTTCCTAAATGAGGAATGTCTTGGTCAATATCTATGCCCCAGGATATCAGGATTTCTAGGCATTCATGATGACCTGCCAACACAAGGTAGAGATGAGTTTACTTTTCTTCGATGCCCATCCCCTTGCACCTCACCCCACACTCTTCCCTGCAGTGACTCATTGGAAGAAAAATGGAGCACTACATGTTGCTAAAGGAGTGTTGTCCCCTTGTCACTGACTCCGATAACTACGTTACCTTTACTGGCAGCCTCGTGGGTGGGAGAAGGAAGACAGGACTCCAGCTGGGGTTTGGCACCATATTCCAAAAGAAGTTCCGTACAGCTAGTGCTGCCTTGTGAGCATGCGTTGAATAACGGGGTCACTCCATCTATTGTGATTGCATTTACCTGAACCGAGCCAAAGTTTGAGTCTGAGATTCACAGTCCTTTGTGATGAAATGTGAGGCATTTAAAACAGTTACATGATCCAACAGAAATCATTGGGAAAATGTGTGCAGTAAATACGACCAAGTATATTTAGCTCCTACACATCAATAAGCAAAGCTTTTAAAAGCCAAGAGAGAAACAGAAATATAATGTGGCAGGTAACTTGCAAGGGTGGGCACGCAGCTAGTAAATGTCATGAAAAGAAATACATATCCAGAATCAAATACACAGAAACTAATCCAATGATTAGGTGCCTTTCACTTAGGAAAACAGGTCCACAAATGTTGACAAGAGTTGTGATGAGGCAGGTCATCCTGCTGGTGGCAATGTGAATTAGTGAACTTGGAAATTCTCTGAGAATCCATCTAAAGAAAATCATCCAATAGATGAGCAACTATTACAGGCATCAAGAGGTCCACTCGTTGTTGTTTAGAATCACGGAAGCAGGAAATAGCTTAGAGAGTGTTTCTGTATTATTATGCAGCATGCTACCCATTTTTGCAATGATTGGAAATCCTTCCTAGAGTGCACTGAAGGGACTGAAGCAATATGATTTTTATTCTGCCATTTTTGAAAACTACTAAGAAGGAAAGAAAAGCAAAGTGAGAACTTTGTTCCATTCTCTTAGTCAGTAGATGTGGAATTATTAATGGTTTTGATGGGTACCTACATTAGCTCCAGCTTCCAGTAGAGTTCTGGCGCACGCCACATGGTCTCCGAGGCAGGCTTCGTGCAAGGGGGTGATGTGGTCTATGGTTACTGCATTTACATTATAACCCTAAATATGACATGAATCATTTTGAAAGGTGAGCAAAAAGTTATATGAAATCATCTATACAAATATTATTAGAGAGGGATAGACAAGATCAAAGACTCTCAGGAAATCAGGTTTAAGTTCAGCAGGGGAGGCCAATTCTGATGCCATAGAGTCAATCAGTTGTCTAAACTCCTCATTATTATAACACAACCCTTTTATCTGAGTGCCTTACGTATTTTAAGAGATTGAGAATGTTTTGTTTTGTTTTTTTAATTCTCCTTCCTTAACTTTCTTTGGTCTTTATGAATTGTTTTGATTGTTATTGTTGTTTTGTTTTGTTTTGTTTTGTAGAACTAAAGACTATTTATAGGTTGGATCAGTTGTTTTGATTGGAGCTGTAACATTAGTTATATCAGTCCAGATGGGGGAGGGGGGATACTCTAAATTGTAGTAAGCTGCTTTGTGAATTTTGTCCCTAGATAGGAGTGACAAAGGTCTATACTAGATTGAGAGCTCTGATTATGAAATCAGTTACACTTGGGTTTAAAGCCCTGTTCCATGATGCAGTAATTATTTTAATTTGGATGAGTACATTAACCTTTAGATGTTAGGGTCATTATGAGGATTAAATGACATGATGCATGGAAAGCAATTATTGTTACAGTGTCGAGCATATGGAAATTGTTCCACTTTATTTGTTTGTCCAATCAAAACCAGACTAAAATAATGAAATCTTCTTCATACATGAGACTCTTTACTTTCATGCTATTTTTGGCAACCCATTGTCTATTGACAATCATACCAAGCACTATCTTAGGAAGATTTTTGCATCTAAATCCCCATAGCATTAAGAATTACCATGTCTGTAATACCAGCAGGGACGGGAGGAATCTTAAAATGAAGGCAAGGAAATAACCCCACCAAATCTAGTCACTAGCAAGTGGTAACTTTTTAGATCTTTTCAATTATCCTTTCAAAGACTTCAAATTGTCTAGCCAGCGGTCAGACCCGGGGAGCTAATTCCTAACTGCCCCATACTGGGCTGAGTGCACTGAAGTGCACCAGGCGGCAGAGTGCGAAGGTCCAGATTCCCTTTCGCACTGGGCTTTGGGGCAGCCTCTGACTCTTCTGGCTGGCGTGTCAGTGGATACGAGATACATGTTGAAAAATATCCTAAGACTGCTCTCCTTTCAGAGAAGGGCATGACCCTTTCAGTGGAGGGTAGGGAGCTAGAGGTTACCTTTAGAAATCACTGACTTTTTTGCAGGTGTTTTTTAGTTGTTGTTTTTTGGTTTTTTTCTCATCAAGGGATGAGCAAACAAAATGGCCGCAGGGTTATCATGGAACTGGAGAGGCGCCTAAAGGAGCCTCTGGGCCTACGTGTTCCCTCTCTAGATAAGGAAATGAAAGGCAGCGAGGTCCTGACTCACTCTAAGTACCTTAAAGTCCCAGGGGAACACCACCTTTCCTTCCCTCTCAACCATCTGAGAACATCCCTTTCTCCCCAATACTGGGAAGGACTAGGACAATGACTTCCAGATCTGGGTATACATTGGAATCACGTTGGGAAACTTAAAAAATGCGCGGGCTAAACCGGAGTCCTTTCCAAGCTGGTAAAGCATCTCTGCTTTTCATTTTTTCCCTAATGAGTCTGAGGAGGAGGGAGGTGGAAAAATGATTGTTCTGTAAAAAAGATTGCTGAGGCATCTGCTCTGATGATCCCTTTTTGGATATTTTATGAGTAAAACTTCCTTTACAATTAGCTGTCCACATTGTATAAAGTTAAGCGTGTTTGAAGTGCTTAATGAATAATACGGACATCCAATTCCTTCTTGCTGAACAAGGTCTATCAGTGAACAAGTATATTCTATGAGAAATGGGAACTATTAAGACATAAGATTATACCAAAATATTTACAAAGAAATTTCAAAGATAAATGGAAATGAATGACCTGACTGATAATAGGAGTTAAAATAAAAAAGAGAGGGGACATTTACTAGGCAGCTTTCTTACTGTCGCGTTGATTACTCTTGAAAATTAAAGGCTCACGGGAAAGGGGCGTATTTCAAGCCATAAGTACTATTTTACCTGTGATAACAATGTTCGCAGAGCGAGAAGGCGACCTTGACTTGCTGCTTCGTGTAGTGGTGACCGATCTGCCCAGGAACCTGGCAGAAAAGAAAGAAAACAAGATCTGTGAGTCATCTGTTTTAACCCTAGCAGATACAATCAGTTCCTGTGAAATACACACTCTACAGAGTCTGTGTTCAACGAGGTGATCACAATACCTGTACCACATTAGCAGGAAATCTGATTCTTGTCTCCAGGATCCAGACGGGCAGTTTCCAAACACAGGAATATAATGCATGTTTTGGAACTGATCTATCCCAGAACTCCTGGACCTTTAGAACTATTCTCCAGAGAAGCCAAGGATTATGCCACAGACATGTTTCATGAAACTACATGTTTCACTTTTTTGGGACACTTTCAGCAGGGATAGCTGTTAGAACATCCACTCCCTACATTCCTTGCTTGCCCTGCTTGTCCCCTCTTCTCTCTGCACCCCCAGATTGCCCTACCCTTACAGCTTGCCCTAGGGCATAAGGGGGCTACAGCAGGTTGCCAAGGGGATCGAGGAGCCCTTCCCCGAGTCCTGAACTGTGGAACAAGCTGTGAGGGCCCTAGAAATGGGTGTCACAGGTTGGAAGGAGCAGACTGCTGTCAGCATTAGAAATGGTCTTGAAAAGTACCAAGGGCTCACTCAGATCTCACTGATTCTCCATGTACCAGTGGCCGGTGGATGACAGTACTGATCCCTCAGCCCCACACCCTGATGAAAAAGGCACTGACCTGCCATGTCCCCCCGAGCTCCATCTCCTTACATGCCTTTTGCACCCCTCCCATTAGAAAAATCAGTGCCCTCCTATGTGGAAATCATGCCTTCCTTCTCTCCCCCAGGGCCTCTTGGCATTCAGCCACCCCCATCTCTCCCACTGTGGTCTGTCTGGGAGGTTTTAGATGGTACCGGGTTGGTGCACAGTAATTTTCTTGTAATTTACACAGGATCAGCACTGTTGATTCTATTTAACGGACATGAGAGATCATGCTGGAGGTTTTTACTGTGGTTAAACATGCAGACTCTGCAAATCAGAAAAACATTAATATCAAGGTTATCAATGGCTGATAAACTGAAGAGGGGCTGACTAGGGAGAAAACATTCCCGATGTGATGGGATTCTGTTTGCTGGTATCTGTCTTCTTATCTACGAATTCTTCCTCCTATTTTGGATCCAAGAGATGCAATAAATAAATGTAATTTTTAAAACCCCTGCTAATCAGTGCGAGTGCGATTTCAATAAAGTCACTTAGTTGTTAGAAACAAATTTTATGAAAAGCATGTCTAAAGCTTCTTAAATAGGTCCGATAAATTAGTGGAAACATGGTAAGGAGTCCTACTTTAGAAACCACTTCACTGTTCCAGTGTTTTCATACCTTTGAGAAAGCCTACACATAGACCTAGGCTTCTACACTGTGGTCTTACAGAACTTTTGCCAAAACCCTGTAAAGGAGATTCCACTGAATAAAATGTGGGTCACACACATATCACAGGATAAATGAAATGACCAAGTGAACCTGGTGGAGAGGAGAGAAGCCAACTGCCAATCATCCACCTATTTTTTTTTTATATCCAGTGATATTACGGGATGTTATGAAAGATACAAATCCTAAGGGCGGGACCAGACCTTCTCCTTACTGTACTAGTAGCTGGGACCAAATAGCGACGACTATGTGCATGAGAGCCGGGCAGGCTCGCTGAGCGTTCTCTCATTTCCTTCTCACACGCGCTCAAGTGTGTACAATGGTTGGTTCTATCCTAAAGCTGAGGAAGGAGAGCCAAAGGAACGAAATCGTCTAAGGAGAGTCACACATGATCTAACTAGAGCTGGGCCTCCCAGTCATGACACCGTGCTGTTTTCCTTCCTCTCTACCATGATTTCTTGCTTATTCAAAAGGATTAGCTTATTCAAAAGCCAGACATCCAATTCTTTGAGCTGTTGCCTGAAAGAAGAGCTACTGTTACTAGCTCTGGGGTATTATTTCCTTCCAATAGGTGACACTCCTATTACATAGTACAAGGAGAATTGAAGTAACGCACACCAGTAAACGTTGGTTGATAGGATCAAATCTGGCAGCAAAGCAGTAATTCTTAAGAAAGTGGAACATGATTTCTTACTGAAGAAAGTGCAAAAGGCACCATCATAAGTAATATTATTTGGGGGAACAACTACGTTTCGAGTTTCAGCTTCTAAGATGAAATCTAATGCTTTAAAAATCACACATCTGTTTGTCTTATTATCAAAGTAAACAACTTGATTGCAGAGTGAAACTCTGGAGGACTTTGGTCACAATATCAATTTTATTGTGAATATTTAAATAAGAAAATTATAATAGTCACCTTCTAACGAGATCGCACCAGTTCAGCTTATTCAGCAGAGCAGTAGTAAATTAATAAAGTTAAACCATCCAATGTTTATATGTATGCACTTAAATAATCATTTGTAGTATTTATAATGATCATGTTTTCCTTCCTGTATAATGGCTTAATAAATTTCTTCATTGACCTCTAAAAGATAGATGCAGAATGACATGATGCCAACTCAGGATTGCTGCTTCTTTCACTGTCACTAGCTAAAGGGCAACTGACCAGATGCTGGGATTGGGAAAAGCTTAGAGAAATGGTCTTTTGGGTTGTTTTGGGCTTATTTCTACCTGGCATGTTCATGAAGACCTTTAAGGGGCAACAAAGTATTTGCAGCCGATGGGAACTTGACATCCCTCTTTTCATACGAATGTGTTTGCCCATCAAAATTATTATATTAGACTTCTGAACAATTTCAGCGTTGCTTGCTTCACAAAAGAAAGGACAAAAAAAAAAAAAAGGAAAGGGTCATTTAGAAAACAGGCCACAGAAGTAATAAAATAAACATAAGTATTTCAATGCAGTTCCCATACGCCAACTGCCAGTTTCCCCGCAGACTGTCCTGCAGCTTCCTGTCCCACTGTCCCACAGCTTTCTGACCCATTGACGTTGTCTTCACCAAGACTTAGGTCTAAGAAAGAAGGGAAGAGAAAAGGCCGTCACCTCTGTGTATTTGCTATTTCTATTAACATGACCTCCAATGGCAAGACAAAGGAGTTAAATGTCACGGTAATCTGCAGGAAAGGCCCACGTGTGGCTGTCAGTGACAGACCACTGCAAATCGACAATGTTGGACGAGGAACCCGAGGAACCCGAGGAATCCGTTGGTCCATGAGTCAGGGGCAGAGGGTGTGAGAATGCGCCGCCCTGTAGATTTCCTGGAATGAACTCAGCTCTGCACAGGTGCATGGGACCCCTGCTGTTCCTCATTATTCCTTCAAGACCTGGGATAGTGGGGTGGGGGAGGAGCAGGAGACTGATGGGAGGAGTTTATGGAGCTGGAGCCCAGCAGCTCCGGAGGGGAAAGACAGAGGGGCCAGGCCGGCCAGGATCTGCATCCCAGGTTAGGACAGGTGGCTCCCCCATGAAGTCACCTAACTTTTCCCCGAAAAATGGGGCAAGCACCACCAACAACCAGACAGGATTGGGGGGGGGACTGGAAATAAGTGGGTGAAGTGCCTGATCTATAAACACACAATAGATAATCACCTAGTAGCTTTGCTAAACAAATTGGTAAATGAGATTTTGGTATGAATCTTATGGAACAACCATTTTTCTCCAAAACTAGAGAAACTCAAGCCATGAATAGCAGCCACTATTGACTAAAATAATTTTCACTGCTATCAGTTTAATTAAACTAAATAGAGCAGCTGAGTGACTAATAAATGCATTGAAGCCAGCAATCAACATCTGCTGCTATGTTTTCTTTTCCCAAGTAAGCCACAGGGAATAAGGATGTGTCCATCTACTGAAGGAGTGACCATGCCTGGACTCAAAGCAAAAAGCTTTTTGTTTGTTTGAACTCTGCTTACTTAACTCCCAAGCAACCTCACTTCATTGGCTTCCTTGTAATGCCGTAGAACAGTCTCTGAAATTAATCCAGGAACAGGTGAGAATCAAAGGCTACCAGATCGAATTCTAGCTCCTGTTCTGAACTAAGTCTCCACCCCGCCCTATTCCTTCCCTCCAAAATCTGACATTCGGCAATTGCAAATTTCCATTCAAATGTGTTCAATATGAAATCTCTTACCTTTCAATATGGATATGCTTTATATTAGAAAGATTTGTAAGCTTTCTCGAAACTAAGCAACAATATACATGTCTTCGTAGACAGCAGTTCCATAACTTTTCAGTCTTGCCAGACTTTAATGGGGTAGCTCAGATTTTTTTTTAACTTTATTTAAGCTTTATTTAAACATATAATGTAACCCCACCACCCTCTCCCAACCCCTCTTCCCCCCACCCCCCTCAGTTTGTTTTATGACATTAAGAGTCTCTTTTGGTTTGTCTCCCTCCCGATCCCATCTTCTTTCATTTTTACTTTTCCTACCACCTTAACTCCCACCCCTGTTGCATCTCCACTTCCTCAAGCTCAGATTTTTTTAAAGGTCCAGTTTAACTCCTGACGATAAGTTACTCACTGTGACAACTGTTTTCTACAAAACACCTGTAACTCTCCCCATGCTAATCGAATGCTTACTGTGAAGGTCTCGCTGAGGCTACACAAGAGCTGACTTGACTATATTTAGAAACAACACCCGTCCCCAGACATCTGGGATACAATTTACAGGGAGCCCGCCTGCCCCGTTCTGTAAACAACGCATTGCTAGAGTAAAAACAGCCACTCTCGTAGATAATACCCAGTTTGGTAAAGGTCTGTACCATACCTAAATCGCCGTCTCCCCATGGCACTTCAAGCCAGCCACTGCTGAGGTAAATCCGACTCATATCTCTTTGTCTTTATCAGCATTAAAAAAAAATCGCTTGTCATGTGCTTGTTCCATTCAGCCATCTTAAGGAGCTCTGAGCACCTTGTAACATGACCTTTCACCTCCAAAACCAAACACAGCTTGTGAAAATCTGATTTATTTCCCAAATTGCTTTTCCTTATTGATTCTTTCTCCTTGACAAATTGCTTATCCTAAGGTATTTTTTCTTTACAGTATGTGCCTTGCAATAAAATCAGAGTATTACAATTACAGCTCTGCCCATAGCTATGATGAAACCAATTTATTTTTTAGAAAGTCGTTTCCTGGCTCTCCTTCCCAAGCACAGAAGTAGGCTGTAGATTTGCTCCTGAGCAAACCTCCCAGGGGTGCGGAGGGCTCTCTGAGTTTGGGTTGCACCCACTTTCCTCAGTTGGTCCCAAAATAGGAAAGTCAGGACACTTATCTCAGACAGGAAAGTGTAAGGAGAGGTGGGAGGCAATGGCATCTTCACATTTGAATCAGTGCCAAATGTTAAAGGATTTTACAGCTCCCTTTGCTCTAAAGCATTAAACCAACAATCTTCTTCCTAATGGTGATGGATTTACCATGAAGCCAATGAAACTGAAGTTCAGGACCCCTACATTGCACAGACACTTTCTAAGACTGTGACTTATGTTATTTTCCTTAAAGAAGATCCCCAAATGCAGATGAGCTTCAGGCTCAATATCTGGCTCATCCTTACGCACAGGTTTGCAAAATACTTAAAAATCACCAGGCATTTACTGACCTTGACTGTGTACTTTTCTGTTTAACCACATTAATAGAGCCACACAGACCCATGGGAACATGCTTGACAAGGAGGGAAGTAATATGCTGTTAAAACCAGTCTCTTCCAAGCTTGAGACTCTCCTTTCTTTCCATTCCTGTTGCCTTTCTAGAAGTTTCCTCAGAAAAATCTAGTCCAGATCTGAAACCACCAATTGTGTCCTGGGAACTTCAGGTATAAATGGTGAGTTGCATGGATATGTGACTTACTCTAACTAATATCTTGTTCATGGTCTAGGATCCCGTCATTATGTCTTAAGAAGATAGTGTCTGGCCCGAAAAAAACAACAGGTAAGTGAAAATAGTATCGGGGTTGATCTAAAAAAAAAAAGACAAAATTTCCAACGAAGTGAAGACAATGGATTTCCCTACCATATCCACAAATATCCAAAATCAAGAGAAAGAGATTTTAACACCCTCTTCAGGTAACAGTGCTGCTCTTGGAAGAGACTACTCAGTCATCCCAATTAACTGTCATGGTCCCTGGGACTGTGGACAGAGCACGCTGGACGTCTTCAGATGGATCTGAGTTTAAATCCCAGCACAGATGCTGGTTGTGTGAACTTGATAGTGATTTAACCTCCTGAACACCAGTTTTCTCAGCCATGAAGGGAAGGATAAGTCTATGTACATCACAGGGTTGTAAGTGAACGTGAAGTACTTAGCATAGTACCAAACACATCAGAAACATGACAACACAATCGAAATTACATTTTAGACAATTATTTCCCTATACCTGCCCCCTAGCTTTTTATTACCTCTTCTAAATAGAAGGTAGAACAACTTAACTTACTTAACATTATGAGGCTTTAGCTCATCTTCTTCCTCTTGTCTATATCTCTGTAGGTGATATAAAGAGATAGGGAATGGTCAAAATTTAGGGACAATGATCTCATCCATATGGATAACTGTCCAATCTATAGCTCTTTCCTGGTCTCTCCCACAAAATTTACTTCCAATTTAAAGTTACACTTAAATATTTTGCTGGCCTCTCTATACATTTCTTTTTTTTTTAAGATTTTATTTATTTATTTTTCAGAGAGAGAGGGAGAGAGAGCAAGCAAGCACAGGCAGAGGCAGAGGGAGAAGCAGGCTCCCTGCTGAGCAAGGAGCCCGATGTGGGACTCGATCCCAGGACGCTGGGATCATGACCTGAGCTGAAGGCAGCCGCTTAACCAACTGAGCCACTCAGGCGTCCCTCTCTATACATTTCTAAAACCAAATGCATCATCTTTCTCTCAAAACCAGCCATTTCTTTTTGGTTCTCTTTTGCTTTAAACAATATGATTGTTTAAAGCACTTATGGTATGGTCTTAAACCTAAGCACAATAATTTTCCAGGAAACTTCATATGTGTTGACTGGTCTTTATGCTTCTTTGTGAGGAGATAGTTATTATCGCCTGGGTTCTTCTCGGTCTATGTATCTTCATCGTTGCAAGCAGGGTCCTAGCATCTGTCTCTTCTCACTCTTAGGGGGATCTCTTCTGGCCCCGTGGATGGAAATATTATCCACAGGTCAAGTAACCCAACTTTATATCTCCAGACCAGCTCTTGCCTCTGAGTTCCAGACTGAATTTCCAGGTGGCTTTTCAATTTCTCCAGTTGGGTATTTAAATAGGCAATTCAAGTTCACATGGAAAATGAGCACATGCTGTGCTCCTCTTACCTCTCCTCCCTAGTCATACCTGCTGCCTCCACTCATCCAGGTGCTCCAAGGTCAAAAACCTCCATGTAATCCTTCATTTTCATTTCTCACAGCCCACAGGCAAACTCCAGTGAGTCTTTCGGCTCTCCCATTCAAATATAATCCAGCCACTGCCGCTCCCCTGGTGCCGGCCACCCGTTACCCTCCCCTGTCTGGTTGCAAAAGTCCGCACTGACTGGTCTGTTCCCACTCGAGCCCTTCCGACAGTCTGTTGTAATCACAGGCGCCAAAATGATCCTTCTTAAGTCAGAAAGAATCCAGTGGCTTCCCCGCTTAACCAGAGAAAAATTCAAAGTCCTTGTCATGACCTCCAAGTGTCTCCAGGCTTCTCTGTGATCTCAGTTCTAGGTTAGATCCCTTCCATCAGCGACAGTGGCCTCCTTGCTTCTCTCAACACACCAGATACACTTCCGTTCACTCTGCCCGCCCTGCCTTGTTTCTGAGAGATGCACGTGGCTCTGACTTCTTTTCTGCCCTGGCATGTCACTCTCTTGGACATGCCCTTCCTTGACCACCTCATAGGAGAAAGTCCTTCTCGTCCTCTTCTTTGTTCTCTTTACCCTGCTTTGTGTTTGTTTTTTCTTCTGAGCACTGATTGCTGCTAGAATGTAAGATCTTGGAAAGTAGAACATGGTATATTTTCTTCATTACTGTGTCCCCAAGACCTGGCATATGAATTACTTTCATGACCTGATGAATCAATGTTCAAAATCTCAGGAGCTGCAGAGACGAGCTTGAACGCTCTGCTCCTCCAGTTGTGGGTCCTCACTTTGTGCCAAGCTACTGGCCTCCCCATGAGTGAGTCCAAAGAGTATTTATTGAAGGCGGTGATCTTGCCCCTCACGTCCATCCACTATGCAGTCATTTATTAAACACTTATGGCGATCTGCGAGGGCAATTTTTACCCTTCTAGATGCCAGAGATACACAGAGATGGATGAAGTATGGTCCGCCTCATTTTGAGTTGGGGCTGCACCGTCCCTGAAAGGTCTACCGGGCTCCCATCTCTACCCCGCCCTTCTTTAATACTGCCATTGAATTACACTTCAGGAGCATCCAGAGTTGCAGCCAGCCCCTACAGTGCCTTTAAGAAAACGAGAAAAGGCCCCCGTTTCCATAGCAGCCAAGGCCCATGCTGGGCACACAAGCTCAGCTTACATAACTGCGCAGGACTGCCCCCCCCCCCTCAAAACCCCTCTGGAATCTTGTTGCTCTCCCGCACCCAAACTTTAATGGCTCGCCACGGAGTACGGTCTAAAATGCCCACCCGAGAATAAAAGATTATTTACAATGTGATTAGACCTTCCATTCTGATGTTCTATTACTTGCCTCCAAACAGCCTGTGCTTAAATTGGACTGCCGTACCCATTCCCCCAATTTTTTCTTTTTTCCATATTGTCTTCCCCCTGTTCAATTCTCTCTCTCTCTTTTTTTAAAAGATTTTATTTATTTATTTAAGAAAGAGTGCATGTGGGCGAGTGCAGGGGGACCAGGCAGAAGGACAGAGAAGTAGACTCCCCGCTGAACATGAGCCCCAAGCCAGGCTCCAGCTCATGAACCTGACATCACGACCTGAGCAGAAACCAAGAGTCCCTCAACGGGCTGCGACACTCAGGAGCTCCACAGTTCTCCTTTTGTTGCAGAGTCCTCTGTCGGGTGGACCGGCTTCGCTGGTTTACCTGCTCTGCTCACTGGGCTTGAGAGGTCCAGACAGCAGAAGCTGCTGGAAGATTGCTCCCCTGAGAGTTGGTGAGAAGACAGCGAGAGAGAAGAGAACGAAGGACAAAGAGGCGGGAGGGAAGTGCAAGAGTGGAGGGGGAGGCAGAGAGCGACAGAAATGGTTTTGAGGGGCGCCTGGGTGGCTCAGTGGGTTAAAGCCTCTGCCTTCAGCTCAGGTCGTGATCCCAGGTCCTCTCTCTGCCTACTTGTGATCTCTGTCTGTCAAATAAATAAATAAAATCTTAAAAAAAAAAAAAAAAAAGAAAGAAATGGTTCTGAGGTTTTGAACGCCCACCATGAAGCCCAGCAGGAGCCCCAGTACCAACTTTGGCCACGCCCCAGAGAGGTGATAGGACCTAAGTCCCGCGGTTGGATGGAGGAAGAGGCGGGCTCTAGGCTCTGGCTTCCCCACTCAGGACAGAGCTGCGCGCTGTAGGTCTGACGTCGGGGCCGCAGATTGGCTGAACTTGTTTCAAGGCTCAATGGGCGGGGCCAGCCTGTTCCGCCGTAGGGAGCGGGCTGAAGGGGGGCGGCTCCCTACTGCGCGAGCGCTCTGCTACCGCCTCCACCGCGCAGAGCTGAAGAGGGTAGGAGGGCGCGCTGTTAAAAGATAAAGTTTCCAGTCAGCCTGAGGGATGGGAGCTTGAGGCCGGATTTAATTCGGAAGTCAGAGAAAGCTGTCCTCTTTCGACCACGACACTTTTCAGAGATTCCTTCTCAACACACTGGACAGTTTTTCTCCGACCTGCTTGCAGAGCCCAGCCCGGAAGTGTTCTCCTCAGCTACCCGGGAGGGAGCGGGTCAGCTCCGCGGCCGTCCGGGGCTGTCAGGAGCGACGCTGCGAACTTAGAGTTTCTGAAATGAGAGCCTCCATCACCGCTGCCCGCGGTGGGCTCTTCCTGCTCCCTCGGGTGTAGTCGAGGCCCTTTCCGGGAGCGCGCTGAGGGGGCGTGTGGAGCTGGGGGCGGGCCTGGACGGGGCCTCTGACCGTCGGTGTTTGCTGTTGCGACTCGGTAAGTTTCAGTTGGTACATCTGTTTTCTCTTCTGTGAAGCGGGGGTGACCAGGATCGACATTTTCTAGTTGTCCTAAGGGCCAAGTGGGCCGGTGTGAGAAGTGTTTGGCCCGAAGTATGTCGTTCATAGAACCCTGACTGTTATCCCATAGTCCCGAGATTCAGTGCTGTGGGCCGAATCGTGTCCCCCTGAAATCCCGGTGTTGAGATCCTAGTGCCCGAAGGGGCAGTATTAGCAGGTGCGGCCTTGGAGAGGTTCTTAAGCCGCGAGTGGAGCCCTCGCGAGTGGGATCGGTGTCTTCGGAAAAGTGGCTCCCCCGGGCCCTCCCCCACGTGAGGATAGTGTGGGAAGGAGCCAGCAATGAGCGGGAAGAGGACCCTCCCGGAGAACATGACCTTGCTGGCACCTTGATCCTGAACCTCCAGCCTCCAGAGCTGGGAGAAATAAATTCGTTTATAAGCTGCCCAGTCTGTGGTATTCTGCTAGAGCAGCACAAAGGGACTAAGATAGGATTATTTTGTCCCCGTGTAACTCTATTCGGAGGTATGACTTTTAGGAGGTAATTAAGGTTAAGCAAGGCCATGAGGATGGGGCCCTAATCCGACAGAGTCGGTGGGCTTAGAAAAGAGAGAAAGATCTGCATCAAGAAAGGGCCATGTGCGCATCCAGGGAGAAGGTGGCCATCTACAGCCCGGGAAGAGAGCTCTCGCCAGAGCCTGACTATGTGGCAGCTTTGATCTTGGACTTGAAGCCTCTGAAACTGTGACAAAGTTAATTTCTGTTGTTTAAGCGGCCCAGCCTCTGGTATTTTGTTATGGTGGCCCAAGAAGACGAAGACAGAGATTAAGTGCTTTGCCTCACGTTGCTGTCAGTCACTGATAAAGCCAGGAAGCAAACTCAGTCCTTTTGAATGTCAGGGAAATGTTATCTTGTCCCGTTCTCCCTTCAACCCCAGAGCACATTGTGTGTTTAGTGGGCTGTTAACCCATAAGTGGCCCATAATACTTAAAAACAAACTGATTGAATGAACTGAGAGTTGCCTTCTAAAAATGAAAAAAAATGTGGAACTGTTGTCTACATTTTCCTATAAGGTGTATATTTGAAATTGTAGCAACAATGGCTGTATTTTCTTAGCCAGTTACGAGAGAGGAACATTAAACAGGATGATAAATACATCATAAAACACAGAAAGCCATGATATTTTCCAAGTACAACCATTCCATTTGGTTGTATATCCTTCCCAGTTTTTTTTCTAAATACACATTTTTTAATCAAGAAGCGGAAAGGTAAACAACTCAAAGACTGAGATCATACCGTGGTGTTTCATACAAGGTCATAAAAAGGAGTCCACAGATGCATTCTCTGTACACTAAATCGTGAAAAGAGCGCAACCCTTTGCCACGCCATACGTTTACGTTTCAGAACCCATGTTCTGGAAAGCACCCCAGTTGAAAGTTAGTATTTGCAGAAAAAACAAAAACAAAACAAACAAAAAAACCACAGGTTACCCTAGTTTACTTCAGGACACCAACAGATCTGTAATGGCTGCTCTACTAACCTTGACTGGTCAGAATACCCCAGCTAGCTTTTTGTTCGGAAGAACATTCTTCTACACTCGCTTTCGTTTTCGTGAGCATCTGCTTTATGCAGTTCATGTCATCGGCAATATCTGCGGGCATAGTTTTTGTCTGCCACAACCAGGTGTCAGAGTCAAATGCTGTAGTCGGAAGAAATACCAGCGGCTGGATTTCTAGCTACGTTTTGCTCCCTTTCGGACTTTCACAAAGATTCCTGTGTGCCAACCGCAGAGGGGCTGGGACACTGAGCTCTATTCAGAAGCACTTGGAGCGGGTTGGGAAGGAGCTGGTGGGGGATGGGCCAGAAGTGCAGTAGCATTTTCTATTTTTAAAGGGAAGACTCAGCTGCAGCCAGAAGTATTTAACTATTTGCATGGCACAGAAAGGGGAAAATGTGTAAAATTGCATTTCCTATTCGGAAGCTGAATAGATATGAACTCCTTATTTAAAATAGGAAAGCTGATTTGATTTAGGTACAAATCAGTCCCTTGTAAAATTGACCCTTGAAAGTACAGACAGAGGTACAGACAGAAGGCTGCCCCCAGAGAGCTCAGCAGTAATGGGTGACTCGTGAGCCTTTCTGCTTCAGCCTCGGGAATAAATAATGTGTGTGCATTAGGGTTAGCTGCTAGGTGGCTCATGTTCCTTTGGTAAGAATCTAAGTTTAGAATTGGCTTCCACGCAAAAATCACAGCCCTGTTATTTACATAGATAGGCACAGCTCACTATTGTGATTTTTTTTCCGGAGGTCATTTCTAGGCCAGAAGGCATCAGTGGTCAATTTAAGTATGATGGAGAGTGTTCACCCTAAAAGGCAGGGCAATGAGAGGAAAAACTGCACATGTGCCTGTTTTCAGCTGGCACATAAAGTTGAACGAGGCACACTGGCCATGACCTAGTGGAGTGCAGGAACTGGCCCACGGAGGTCTCCAAGGATTAACTGAGCCAGGGGTCAGGTTACGCGGTATCAACATATCCAGGTCTGTCTTGGTGAAAAATGGTCACGGATTCCATTCTCTGTCTTTACCTTTTTATCACTATGTTTAGGCTCTACCTTCCATTGGTATTTACAGAAAAAAAAAAAATTATGGGCTCTTGCCTTCATATAACAAACCAGGTAAGAACAAAAATGTTTTGTGAATAAAGTTATTTCCTGTGCATTACCCCATTCACAGTTGCTGCTATATTCCATCACCAGCATTTACCTCAAAATTATCACTAATGGACACCAGTATCTTTTCCTTATCTTGAATTAAGCTTTAATCCTTCAAACTAAAGTACTGGGGGCAGGTGGCTTAATGATACGTGGGTGTTCTCTTCTGTATAATGAACTTGGATAAGATTACTGTCTTCTGGCTCTAACACTCTTTGATTCACATTCTATGACTCACATACAAAGGGCAAGGTGGCCCATGAGCTGTGGGCATAGTCCAAGACCACAAAGGAGGCCAGACCTTGCCAGGAAAAGTGGACCAGCTCAGCTGAGGCAGCTTGGATAGGGGTCATATTCCCAGGCCTTAGCAAAGGCCGAAGGGAATTATTTCTCTGACGGTCCCCTCCACTGGGTTGGGTACTCAGTATATACATATGAGATGTCACAGATCTACCACACTGTACCTCTTAAAAAAAGTGGCCACTCAAAAAAAAAAAAAAAAAAAGACTTAAGATATCATTTGAAAATGGAATTCCAAAGAATACTTAATACTTCAAGAGTTTTTTTTTAAATAAATTTTATTTTTAGATTTTATTTCTTTTATTTATTTATTTGTCAGAGAAAGAGGGAGAGAGTGCAAACTAGCACAGGCAGACAGAGTGGCAGGCAGAGGCAGAGGGAGAAGCAGGCTCCCCGCTGAGCAAGGAGCCCGATGTGGGACTCGATCCCAGGACGCTGGGATCATGACCTGAGCCAAAGGCAGCTGCTTAACCAACTGAGCCACCCAGGCGTCCCGTTTTTTTTTTTGTTTTGTTTTTTTTTAATGTAGTCCGTGGGGGTAATAAATTTCCAGTGCAGTGGGGAGAAAAAAAGCCATTGGATTTCATCATAACTACATACTTAGTTAAGTGAGATGTGTGCTGGCCTGCAGAATACATGTAAAAATTCACATAAATAATCAGGGGGACTCAGGAAATAATTACTTCTTTCAAAAATTTTAGGTGCATCCAAAGCAAAAATAATTTTAAAAAATGACTCCAAGAAACTGAAGGAAAATGTTACAGTTAAGTTACTGGAAAAAATAAGGAACAGAATATTAAATCTATGGAGTAGCTCAACTGTATGATTTCATTAAAAAAAATGCTCAGTGAAGTGAGTGTGTTTGTGACTGAATCACTTAAATGCTGGCTATCTAGGATTGTATAAATATGGACCCACTTCGAAATATCTAGATATATAGAAGAATCTAGCATCTTCCCTCAAGCCAGTGCAGAAGTGGATTTGGTAAGCAGCACGATATCACTGGGCCCTGTGAGGAGGCAGAAGTTTTAAAGCAAACCAGCAGTAGATAAAATACTCCAGGAAATAATTAAAATTATATTCCTTAGAAGATAACAGACTCCGAAATATTACGTCTCAGAAAAAACATCTAAAATACAGTGTAGGTTAGAGATGACATACTATTACTGCCTACAAAGGCTAAAATAAAATTTTACGCCTTTTAGGCAGGATATGGAAAATGAAATGGGACCACTCTATTCCCATTTTAACCAACGCTAATGTGTCTGAAAACTTAGGGACATGAGTTTGGGCTGGTTGCCAGTCCTCCGTGAGAGAGCACTGTGAAGGCTGGAATAGTTTCAAAGGAGGACACTAGAAACCATCAAAGAGCTAAAGGTACTTCTAGAGGAGAGGAATCTTAATACTTGAGAAATTTCAAAATGGAAAGTTAAAATCTAAGAGGGATTATGATAGAAATCTATGTAATGATGCCATACACTCTACGGAGTGAGTGCACATTTTCAAGAAATTCTGAAAAAGCTAGAGAGTTGGATCAACTTCTGACAGTTTTAAAATTACAAGTGGGACACACGTACACTTTTGTTTGTTTGTTTTTGTTTACACAAGCAGTCACAAAGCTTAGGAGCTCATTCCTTCCAAAAGGCAGCATTGAGCCACCACCCGAATCTTCAGAAACAGATCAGGATGAAGGGACTCCAGCTGGGATCCGGGTTGGCAGTTTCCCCCATGTATGACAGCGGAATACTCTAAACTCATACAATCTCCAGCACCGAGTTCAACAGTTACCAACTCACAACTCGTCTTGCTTCATCTTCAAGCCACCCGCAGCCCTCTCTACCCCAGTCCTGGGATTATTTTGAAGCAGACCTCATTATATGATGTGATCCATAAATAGTTCACTATCTACCTCTAAAAAGATAAGGACGCTCTCCAGTCCTAACTATAGTATCCTAACCACACAAAAACCAGTAATTCCATATGTCATCAAACACACGTTGATCAATTTTTATTTTCCGAAGAGCAACCCAGTTCATAAACTGCCTTCTAGGCTAATACCTACATGGGCCATGTTTAAATTCTTTATCTTAGAGTAAAAGTCTGTGATCTCTCCATCTTCTAAAATTTGTTTTTAAATGTTATATTCCCATCCTTAAAAAAAATGTTTTTTTTCTCTAAAGTACAGATGACTCACTAAATGCAAGATTAAAACTTTGCCTTAAATCATCACAAGATATGTTAGATTCCTTTGTACCTGCTAGTGCCAAATTTCCACCCTTGCACAGTCGCATCTGGAATGGGCCATCGTTCAGTTCCGGGAGGCCGCCTTGCTGTGGGTGTCTCTACCAGGCCACACGCACATGGAGCTCATAACCGTCATCCCTGAGCCCCACTCTTGTTGTTCCATTTTATTTTTTATTCTATTTTATGTAAACATGGGTACCTAAATCTGTTGGCCTAGGGATGGGCAATGAGGGCAGAGGAGGTCTGAGGGCAGGCCTGACCTTGGGGGAAAGCACAGTGATTGTTATCTAACAGTGAACCTTTGTCCAAGGGTCATTGACTTCTCCTCTAAAGGTTGCTGGGAAACCTACAGTGACATCTTGTTGTCCTTGATTGCTCCTCTCTTAGTTGGTACTGAGTGGTTAGGAAAGGTCACAGGGGTCTGAAAAAATCACAATTCGAGAACATAAGGTCACAGGGGTCTGAAAAAATCACAATTCGAGAACATACGGTCAGGATCCTCATAAAACCACATGTATCACAGTAGTGCCTAACCACAGTAAAGGATACTTTAGGAGCCGATGTGGGCAGGGCTTTGAGAATAAATGTTAGGTAAGGAGGCTCTTTCAATATCATTAACTTGTTTTGGGATGTTTTTTTAAAAGTGGAAGTATAATGTAAAATCCAGTTAAATGGAGTTTGAAGTAACAAAATTATATGCTTACATAATGCATATTTTTTATGGTAGATCTTGAAACAGAACGCTAAGGGGTTCTGTTGAAGAAAATGTACTTGTCCTCAATGTCTAGGACACTTGACCATGCAGAGTAAGTCCCTATTAGCTGTCACATAAGGGTGATTTCTACCATACTCACCTGTTTGTTAATATTGAGCATTAAAGTCTTCTCAAAATGCTTAAAATATCTTTTTAAACATTGTAATATAAAAGATATCTCTAAATTTGGGATTTTTTTTACTACACCAAAAGATGTAAATAGTTTTTCAGAAAGACACAAATAACGCCCATATGTAGCATGAAAATAATAAAATATAATTTAAATTCAAAATCCCTAAGTGCTTAAACCACAAGAGACTAGCATAAATGCTAACGACTAAAGTATGTTAATTTCTAGTTGTGTAAGGATCAAGTAAGTGATGAAATTTCATTTATTCATGCATTCATTCACCCATTCACTCTGTATTTCTTAGATGTCTACTGGGTGCTATGCCCTGGGTACACAGACATGAAAAGACAGTTGCTGTGCACTTGAACCTTACACTCTAGACAGGCATTTCAGAATTGGCATGGACCTCCATCACTGTCTAAGAAACTGTATGTCTGGGAATCCAGGGCTCTTAGACTCATGACAGACTTGGAAATTCCCAGAACTAGATTGCCGTGATGCTTCCTAACTGTTAGAAGTGTCCACAAAAAATCTGATTTACATATAATTCTCACTGACGTTTCATAAACTGTAAGCAGCAAGTAGCAATTCTCCATAAAGAAGACATGATGTTATTGTAGACAGTGTATTTGCATTATTAAGATTTTTATGAAGCCCAAAACCATTTTACAAAAAAGTGGCCAAAAAATATGTTTTTGTTTTTTGTTTTGCTGTTGCTGTTATTCTTAACCTGATATCTTGGAAAGCATTTGGCTAGCATGCAGGTTGTGAGATGAATGGAGAGATATCACAATGCCATCATGAAAGGAAAAAATAAACAAGGAAAATCTAACCAAAGATATCAATTCTCTTTTTGAAAACAGAACTCAATACTTCTCCAGGCTTCTGCTAAACATAGTTTTAGAAGAAAGTATATACTACCTTAAAAAAAAAAAATTCCTGATGTTATGTTGTAGCCATAAAACACAGAACAAAAAGATTTAAAACTCTCAATGATGTAATTATTTTTTTTATCAACTCCATATGCATCAGCAATGCACCTACCCTTGATTTAACAAATCTCAGGAGATCTACTTTCTTTTTTTAAAACTTTTTCTTTATTTTTTTTAGAGAGAGTGAGCCAGCATGCAAATGGGGTGGAGGAGGAGGGGCAGAGGGAGAGAGAGAATTTTAAGCAGACTCCGCACTGAGCATGGAGCCAGACATGGGGCTCGATCTCATGGCGCTAAGATCATGATCTGAGCCAAAACCAAAAATCAGACACTTAACCAACTGAGCTAACCAGGTGCCCTTGTTAATCCATGTTCTAATAGAGCTATTCATTCCGACATAGTATAGTAGTTAGGAGCCTCAATACTGCCCTCAAATGACTAAAGCCGGGTCGGGATCCCACACCAGGCAAATGCTAAATTTGTTACCTTGAGAAAGTTACTTCGTTTCATTATGCCTCGATTTCCTTATCTGGAAAATGGGATAACAATCATACCTAACAGGATTTCTGTATGAATTAAGTGAATTGATAGAGAAATCAGAATTATGCCTGGTATACAGCTAGCCCTCAATTAATGTTAATTTTATGACATTATTCTCGCTAGTGTATAATGTAGATGTAAATACATCATTCATGCTTGCTTCATCAAATCTTGTCTTTCTATGTAGTAGTAAACTTAAAAAGCAAATTGAAAACTCAAAACGCTCAAGCATTTCCGTTACTGGTAAGCCCCACAAATATTCCTGGTTCTTTGGTTGCTCAGTGACTGTGGTGTATAGAAAACCATTCTTGGTGTACTAGATATAACTTTTGCTACAGGTCAGCAAAATGAAACAAAACAACCAACCAAACAAAAATAGCTCACAAAAATTAAGCAACAAAAACCGCAGACTAGAATAGCTGTGGACCCAAAACTTTGTCCTACATCATTGGTGAGTCCCCTGGTTGCCAGGAAAGAAATGCTGGTTGATACACAATCAACCATTCATTTCATGTGAAAACAATAAAAAAATAGAAAATACTTACTTAAAGTATTACATATGAGAAAATGTTTAAAAGAGGGAGGAAGCACAGATTTTGAAGTAACGGGGAAGCAGCAATATTCGGGAAGCACAGAAATCTCTTAAATATCCTTACCAACAGCCCCTAGGTTCTGTAAGGGTTTTGCCAATGGTGATGAAGCCAGATGATCTGGACAACCCCCAAGTATAGGTTTGTTGAGTTGAATTTTTCTTAAGTGTTTTCCTAGGTAAATGTTGGCTTAACAGGCAAAAAACTGATGACAATCCCTAAATGTGCAATAATGCACTCTAATAGCTTATGCTGAAAATCCTTCAGATGTTGACGTGGAAGTAGGCATAAGCCAATCCATTTCTTCACCACCCGTTTTCTCCCCAAATTTCCTTTGATTATATCCACATTGAGTCATTTCTCATTCTTGGTCAAAGGTCTAGGCCAAGCTGTTGTATATTCCTATACTGTACATTCCTATACTGTACTACATACTAAATGTTCGCCCTACATCCACTCTGGCCACTGTCCAATTTGTTCTCTCTTGATTAAGTGACACGTGTCAGATTTGCCTCAAAATAATCCCAGGGTAACTGGCAGGTTTGACTATGTGCTTCTATGAAAGCAAGCTTGTGTCTCCTAATAGAGTATTACCTTTCCGTTCAATTGATGGGCCAGGATGTTATTTAAAAGGAACCCTTATCATAAGAGAGTTCTCAGAAACCCGATTCTTCATGCTAGATTTGCTTTGCTGATATTTTCTTTAAGATTCTTGCAGCTTTGTTCATGAGTAAGGTTGGCTTCCTATAATTTGCCTGTCTTGTACTGGCTTGTTCGATTTTGGGTAATGTACCAGTTAAACTTTGATCGCTCCGAGTGTTACAGAATGAGGAGTTTTTCATACCAAATAGACCCTCTCCAATTTCAGGTTAAGGAATCTGTGCAGGGCTGCTGTCTTTGTAGGCACGTTAGCGTAGGCCAGGTGGCTGACAGCGGGCATCAGAGCCCCAAAGGCGAAGTCAGGGAGAGCAGAGACTTCTCATAGCTCCGAGGAAAACCGGGAACAGGGTTTGTCTGTCCCCACCTCCAGCCTCAGCGATGTGGGTGACCTGAAGAGAAGGTGGCGCCCTTGGCCATAGAAGGCACACACACCTGGCCTGGGACTCTGAGATATGAAAGTGGGCAATCTGGAGGGAGCGGAATGAGCCGTGGATCCACATGGCCAGATGACCAGGGTCGTGTGCAAGCCCACAGCAGTGCCTACACCGGCCTTTACAGCGTAAAACTAGATCCTTTTTCTGCCACCCGAACGTCTCACAAAGTTCTCCTCCAGCCAGCCCCAACCTAGAATGGCACTAGAAAGGGAATTCTGGGCTGCAGAATTCTGGCAACCTGATTGACGTGGTACAAAGCCACTAAGGGTAACAGCTATGAACTCCATGATATGAGTTGGGGACGAGTCCTTTGCTTTTCCTGCTTTCATGGCTCACCTGTTAGAAATATTTCTACCTTATAATACTTGGTAGAGGCCTCTGGTAAAACCTTCTGGTCTTGGGTTTTGTTTTGTTTTGTTTTGTTTTTTTGAGGAAGTTTTAAAACTTGTGATATTAGTGGGCACCTGGGTGGCTCAGTGGGTTAAGCTGCTGCCTTTGACTCAGGTCTTGATCTCAGGGTCCTGGGATGGAGCCCTGCATTGGGCTCTATGCTCAGCGGGGAGCCTGCTTCCCTCTCTCTCTCTCTGCCTGCCTCTCTGCCTACTTGTGATCTCTCTCTGTCAAATAAATAAATAAAATCTTAAAAAAAAAAAGTTGTGATATTAGTGATTTTAGGATTAGTTAGGTTCTTCATTTCTTCAAAAACAGCTTTGACACATATTTTTTTTTTTTTTAGGAAATTGTCTTTCATCCAGATAGCCCCAGTTATTGGCATTAAGTTGTTAAATAAAACCACTTATTTTAGGGCGCCTGGGTGGCTCAGTGGGTTAAGCCGCTGCCTTCGGCTCAGGTCATGATCTCAGGGTCCTGGGATCGAGTCCCGCATCAGGCTCTCTGCTCAGTGGGGAGCCTGCTTCCTCTTCTCTCTCTGCTGCCTCTGTCTACCTGTGATCTCTCTCTCTGTTAAATAAATAAATAAAATCTTTAAAAAAAAAAAACCACTTATTTTAAAAAATATCATTGAAACCTGCTTTATGCTGTCTTTTGAATTCCATTGTTTATTTGCACCCGTTTTGACATAGGTGTACCAATCTCATTAGTCTCTCAACAGATCACCTTTTAGCTTTGTTTATAATTTGTTTATAAGTCACTTTATTAATTCCTGCTTGCAGCTCTGTTACTTTCTTACTTCAATGTGTGAAAGTTGACAGTGTTGTTCTTTTTATAATTTTGATCTCTAAATCCCTGAGTTCCTTAAAGACATCTTCTTAATTTCCAAACATAGGAGTTTTCTTCCAATTACATTTTGTTAAATGATTTCTACATTAATTTTATGGAGGGTCGTAGATCTGTTCCATATCAGAGGCTGCAGATGATGGTTTGTGGGCCACATCTGGCCTATGATCGGTTTGGGTAAATACAGTTTTATTGGATAGAGCCAAACCCGTTCATTTACAGATCATCTGCTTTTATATTAAACCTGCAGTGCTGAGACCATATGATGCACAAAGACTAGAATATTCACTCTCTTATCCTTTACAGAAAAGTCTGCCAACCTATGACCTATATAATACTAATCATTTGAACTTTTACAGAGATATGCTTTATGGCCCCATGTGTACTCAATTTTTGAACTCAGTTGAACTCACATTTTCAAAATGTACATGAAACGATGTGGACGGAGAGTTTCATATCCAGATTAGATCTACATTTTCAATTTCTTTTTTTTTTAAGATTTTATTTATTTATTTGACAGAGAGAGAGATCACAAGTAGGCAGAGAGGCAGGCAGAGAGAGATGGGGAAGCAGGCTCCCCACTGAGCAGAGAGCCCGATGCTGGGCTCAATCCCAGGACCCTGGGATCATGACCTGAGTCGAAGGCAGACGCTTAATGACTGAGCCACCTAGGCGCCCCTTTCTTTCTCCTTTTAAGTCAATATTTCAAGTTTCTATCTTAAAGCAATTTTATTGGGTGAATACATAGAATTGTTATAGCTTCTAAGTAAATTCACCTTTTATCATCATATAGTAGCATCTAGTCATGTTTTTTGCCTCCAAGTCCTACCTCATATTAATATGATGAGACATTTGCAGGGAGATATTTCTGTTGGGCCTATCTTTCTTGATACTTTGATTTTCAACTTTTCTGAATCCTTATGTTTTAGATGGGTCATTTAAAAATATATATATATTGCTGGGTATTACCCCCAAAATCCAAAATTGTTATCTTTAACCTAGAGAACTAAAGTTACTTACTTAAAATTATTATTTAGGTTTGCCTGGGTGATTCAGGTCAGATTGGGTCATGATCCTGGGGTCCTGGGATTGAGTCCCACATAGGACTCCTTACTTAGTGGGAATCTGTTTTTCCCTCTGCCTGTGCTCCTCTTGCTTGTGCGCGCTCTCTCTCTCTCTGACAAATAAAATCTTTAAAAAATGAAATTATTTAAATTACTGATATATTTAGCTATTTGTATGATATTTAGATTAATTTTTCCCATATTAATTTTGTACTTTGTATTTTCCCCACTGTTTCTATGTTCTCTTTCTTTATTTTGGTTTGCTAGATTTTATAATTCCGTTTTCCCCTAGTCACCTCTGAAAGTTATATCTGTATTTTTTTTAACCTGTGCCTAATATTTTGCTCAGACTCAGACACTAAAGAGAGCTAGGGTGCCTGGTGGGCTCAGGTCATGATCCCAGGGTCCTGGGATAGAGCATCTCAGGCTCTCTACTCAGCAGGGGGTCTGCATCTCCCTCTGCCTCTCCCCCAACTTGTGCAGGAGCTTGCGTGCGTGCATGCTCTCTCTCTCTCTCTCTTAAAAATAAATAAAGAATAAAATATTCAAATAGGAAGGAGAGCTAGAATAAAGTTATACCCATAATCGTGTGTGCAGAAGTGACATCTTTCAAGTGTAAGTCTGGAGTGGCCCACGTCCCCTACACTGAAGCACAAATTCATTGTTATATGGAGCATCACTTATAAACCACATTGACACCCGTAGCTACTTACATGTGTAGCACAAAATACCAAAGTTAATACCAAAGTTAAATATTGCCTGCCAATTATGACTCTAATTTATTATATATGATTTGAATCTGGAAGCTCTGTTCATAAATAAGACGTCACATCCAGTGCAAAGAAAAAATAGTTCTCTGAAACTGGCCAGCTCTGCTACACTTCCATCATATCTTGCTACCATGTAAAAATAGCCAAGCTGAATAGTCACTTGAGTTTAAATGACCCATGCCTCACATCAGCCACCACCCTCCTTATAATTTGTGCTTTGAGCCTGGATTTTCAAGAGTTTGCAGATTACCTGAATCATTCCTCAGTTCATTACCAGGAAGCAACAAGGCATATTACAGAAACCATGCAAACCTAATATTTTAATTAGGTTTAAATCCTGAAGTTGACCTTGGCACAAAATTAATAATGGTTATTTAAACCTTTTACGGACACTTTGATGAAGACAATTGGTGGACCAGGATATAACAGGAGAAAGAAGAACGATATTGTTTGATCAGATTTTTCAGACAAGGTTTTTGAAAACTGAAAAAAAAAAATTCATGGTGAAAAAGAAGAACTTTCTAGAGCACCTCTCAGAAATGTGCATTCCATGTGTCAAAGAGGTAAGGAATGGACTGTTTGAGAGACTGGGTAGTTTAAATTAGTATCATGGCACCAGACACAACCACAGAATACCAGTGCAGGCTCCCCATGCCACCGTGTATCACTGATGAAGCGAGTGTTGGCGCTGTGGACTGTCTTCCAGATAATTAAGCTAAAATATGAACTACATCACTGATGATATGAGGAATGTTAAAAAGAAAAAAAAATGCATTTGCAGAAGTAAGTGTTCCTTCAGTAAATAGAATGCCCAGATGTTTGCCCAGTTGAAGGTGCTGGAGTTATTGTTTTTTTTTTAAGATTTTACTTATTTGAGAGAGAGGGCATTAGAGCATGAGAAGGAAAAAGGTCAGAGGGAGAAGCAGACTCCCCATGGAGTTGGGAGCCTGATGCGGGTCTCGATTCTAGTACTCTGGGATCATGACCTGAGCCGAAGGCAGTCGCTTAACCATCTGAGCCACCCAGGCACCCAGATACTGGAGTTATTAAAAACAAAACAAAACTCAGCACCATAACAGGAATAATAAGGAATTTCCTTAAAAATGGTAAAAGTTATCGACAAAACCAAAGAAACAAAAGCCTTCAGAAAACATTATACTTAATAGCAGAATGTTGAAAGCTTTCCCTCTGCATTGGTAACTAAAAAATGGACACTAATAATCACCACTCCATGAAACATTGCACAGAGGGTTTTAATCCATTGAATAACTGAGGAAGAAGAAATAAATAATGGTATGAAACTTGGAAAGGAAGAAACAAACTGGCGTTATTCATAGGTAATACGATTTTCTATCTTAAAAAAACCCCATAGAACCTATAGATTCTTATTAGAATTAATGAGAGTTTGGCAAGTTTGCTGGGTATTAAATTAATATATGAAAATTAAATATATTTCTCTATGCCTAAAACATAGAGATAGAAAATGAAATGATTTAACCAGATAGTTTTTACAGTAGCATAAAACAATTTAACACCTAGGAATGAATTCAACAAAAATATGTAATACCTCCTTAAAAGATAATAATAAAATCTTACTAAGAGATATTAAAGAAAACCTTTATAAATGGGAAAATATATCATGTTTATTCATTGGAAGGCAGGCACTGCAAAGATGTGAATTTTTCCTTTAATAAATGATTGATAGGTTAAATGAACTACAAGAGAAAACCCAACAGGTGTTTTGTGAACCATCGAAGTGGCTTCTAAAATTTGGAATTTCAAATTACTAAGCACAGCCAAAGCCACTGAGAAAATAGAATGAAGTGGGAAGGGTTGCTCTACCGAGTATCAAGATATTTGAAAGCTGCTGAAACCAACATAGTGTGGTTTAGGTCTGGAGAGATGTACCCAGTAAGAAAGCCCATAAACAGACCTTTATATGAATAGACACTATACTTAGGCAGAGAGCTCACCACAGTGACTATGATTTATAGAATGTATGACTGACTTTCCATTAAATGGGGTGAATATAATTGGCTACCCACATAGGAAAAAATGGTCTTACACCATTCAAAAACTCAATTGCAAGTGGATAGCTTGAAAGGAAAGCTTTAAGAAGAGAATGCAGAAAAACACTTTGATTATGTTGAAGTACAGCAGGAATTTTCAAAATAAATGACACAAAAAGTATTAACCAAAATAGAAAAGATTTATACATTTGACTGTTTTTTATAAAGATTGATTTATTTATTTGAGGGAGAGAGCGAGTGAGCATGTGGGGGGGGGTAGTATGGAAGAGGCAGAGGAAGAAGGAGAGAAAGGCTCAAATAGATTCCACCCTAAACACGGAGCCAGATGCAAGGCTCAATCCCACGACCCCAGCTGAGAGCAAGAGTCCAATCCTTAACCAGTTGTGCCACCCAGGCACCCCTAAATTTGACTACTTTTAAATAAAGAGCATCTGTTTACCAAAAACAAACAAAAACAAACAAAAAACCATGAAAAGTGAAAAGCCAAGCCACAAAGGATATTTGGAAGTAGTATTCTTTTTTCAGTTTCCATTTAATTGTAGACTATATAGGTAACTTCTAAAATCAATGAAAAATAGGGCAGAAGACCCAATAAAAGGGAAGGCAAAATATTTGGAAGGCACCTCACAAAATTGGAAGGTACAGATGGCCAATAAACATGAAAATGAAACCACAAGATATCTCCACATGCCCACCAGATTGGCAAAAACTAAGAATACTGACAACACCCCATATTAGCGATAACGCGAAGCACCATGAATTCTCATACACTGTGGATCTCACTATAGATAAAACCATATTGGAAAATAGAGTAACACCAACTAAAAAACCAAAGATACACATGCTGTATGAGCTGGCAGTTCCACTCCTGGAGCTGGACAAACTTACTTGTACTAGATGTTTCTATCAATGTGATTCATAATTACCCCAAATTTGGAATTTATATCACTGAACATGAATGAACTCCAGGTATACGTGGATAAATCTTTCTATCACATTGTTCATTGAGAAAAGGAAATCAGGAAAGAATATTGAGAGAATGGATCAATTGATGTAAAATTTAAAAGCAGGCTAAACCAAAGCGTTAACTACTTGAGGTATAGTCAGGGGAAGGAAACCTATACAGGCAAGAAAAAGATTACTGTAAAAGGAGTCACCCTCTCTCTGGAGACAGGGAGAAGATGTGGATGGAAAGGGGTGCACAGTGGAGAGGAAGAGCGAATACTCGACATAGCACTCCTCCGAGAGGAAAGTTGCCAGCCATGTGCCTCCAATGACCTTGGGTGACCCCTGGTGTGAATACATGGAAATGTGTCTGCAGGACCACAGGGGTTGTTCTGAAATCATTGTCATTACCTGTTATTTGGTGACTCGATCCAGTTCTGAGCAGTACAGTTGAGTTACATTCTCCACGTTCCGCCATATGGCAGGTGAGGTCATGGGTGGGATAAATTCACGAAAGGAACTCAGGTTCTGTGCTAAAAGCTTCTCTGGTCAAAAATGATCCACCAATAGTCAAAATAACATGGAGGAATCATGGTGCTTCAGAGCAGAGAGTGGACTTAGATGCATCTTCATCTGATTTACGAATGGTTTCAGAGAGCCCTGGGAGTTCAGCTGAGCTGCCTCGTAGCGTGCCAGCTAGCGTGGGGCTCTGCCTTCAAACAGCGTGGTTGCCACTCTTATCAGCCTCACAAATTGAGCTTCCATATCATTAAAAAAAAAGTCAACAGCTTAGAAATAAAAAAGGTTCAGAACCCACTGATCTTGTCTAATGTCTTCATTTTGCAGATAAAGAAACTGAAGTCGCTAGAGGGTGGGTGGCATCCCCAAAGTTACCTAGAGTGTTACCAGCAAAGCAAGACTGGAACCAAGATTGTCTGCTCCTGACCTGTTCAGTTTCCAGTATACCCTGTTGCTACTTAACACCACGGTCAGACAAATCTAAACCAGTAAACATAAAATAAGGAAGGCAAGGGACACCTGGGTGGCTCAGTAGGCTGAGTGTCCAACTCTTCATTTTGGTTCTGGTCGTGATCTTGGGGTCATGGGATCGAGCCCCGCGTGGGGCTTCACACTCAGTGTGGAGTCTGTTTGAGATTCTTTCTCCCTCTGCTCCTCCCCTTCGCCCCGTTCTCTCTCTAAGTGAGTAAAATCTTAAAAAGAAAAAAAAAATAAGAAAGGCAAAAATCAGATCTAACAACCTATAGCACCTACGTCATAAGCTTTTTTGTTAGGATGAAATGAGTTTATGATCATACATGTTTAGAACAGTCCCTGGCACACAGCTGAGAGCTAGGTAGGTGTTCGCTATCTTATTCTCATAAAACGACACTTTCCACCTCCTGCCTTCTCTTCACCCACTTGGTTACAGTGTTCTATCTCTACCAGCTGCCTGCTTGAAATTTAAAGAAGGTCCACAAACCCCTACAAGGGATGAAATCAGCAACCTGTGTTCTCTGGTCTGAGCACAACAGCTGCCGGGAAGAAGATCTGATACACGCTGCTACGAACAAGGGTGTAGTTTAAGAACAATTTTATACATACCTCCTCTCCTCCCCATAGTTCTAGCCACAAATAGTTGTCCCAGGAACCATATTCTCATGGAAGGTCGAGGCCCTGGCGGCAGCTAAGGTGTTTTCTCTTGATCTTGAACAGAAGGGTGTACTGATGTTTGTTTCTGCTGCGTTAAGGTACTCACAGAATTGGGTCTCAGAGCAGAAAGGAGAGGAAGTCCGGAGACCTGGGTGCGCTGGCTTCTGCTGCAGCTTGGCAAGCCACGGCGGCGTCACATACATACACCGTGGCAGGCCCACTCAGGGGTCCTGGGGGCAGTCTGTCCTTGTGCAACTGTCCCCAAACAGGAGACCTACCCCTGCTGTGGGGGGCTACTACTCTCTCTTGCCTGTGTGTCACCTTAACTACAGAGGATTCCGGACATGGACACAAACCAATCCCCACCACTGTAATCCTTCTGCCACCTGTGTATGAAGAAGCCAGTTGTGTACATAGGTAAAAGCAAGATTTTTTTTTTTTAAGATTTACATTTTATTTGGAAGAGAGAACAGGTATAGATGAGAGTAAAAGGGAGAAGCAACCCCCCTCTGAACAGAGAGCCCAGTGGAGGGCTTGATCCCAAGACCTTTGAACTGAAGGCAGATGCCTAACCAGCTGAGCCACCCAGATGCCCTGGCGAAATCACGATTTTAAAAATAGATATATATAGTTTATCATTCCTACCACTTTGCTATCTAAAACAGATACTAAAGAATTTGGGGCACAGGCTTGAAGGGAGAAGAGCGGAAGTCCAGAGGTATTGTTTACAGCAGGTAGTGATTCTAAGTTTTCTATCGGCCAAACCCCTTCTTGTAACAGCTTCTAGCACATGACAATTTTCTGACTTGCTTTAGAGGAAAAAGAGCAGTCTCCTTTCAGAGTTCTCATATATGGCATTTGGGGCTGTATACACTTTGAAGGGCCATGATGAGCATTGAGCTTAAAGTGAACAAAGAACGAACATTTAGTGATATTTGAAGATTGGCTCAGAAAGTCTAACGTTTTAAGAATAAAAATGCATTCGGGGTGCCTGGGTGGCTCAGTGGATTAAGCCGCTGCCTTCGGCTCGGGTCATGATCTCAGTCCTGGGATCGAGCCCCATGTGGGGTTCTCTGCTCCCTGGGGAGCCTGCTTCCTCCTTTCTCTCTGCCTGCCTCTCTGCCTACTTGTGATCTCTGTTTGTCAAATAAATAAATAAAATCTTTAAAAAAAAAAGAATAAAAATGCATTCACTTAAACTGAGAAATCAAAAGGCAGATATATAGCATCCCTCACCAAAAGGCAAGCAACCTTTGAGTTTATATGAGCCGAATAAGATACTTGAAAACATTAACAGCCATTAACGGATTCCAGTCAAAAAGAGGTAATGGGTTTGTTTTATTTGAGGAGAAGGGCTCATGCCGATCCACGAGGTTAAAAGGAATCAGGGAAAAGGGACAAAAAGTCTGATTAAAAAGGTGGAGCGGAGGGCATTAATATAGATTTAACTTCTGGGCAGTATTGATTTTCTGTCTTCATTTTTCTTTGAGAATTAACTCCCTGAGCCTCTTCATGAACGTTCACTCTGTGTGTGTGGGGGTCCACACCGCTGGGCGAGGCATGAGAAGGATAGGAGAAGTGCTTTGTTGAACGTGGTGATAAAATCCGTGGACTTAAGTTTGAATTCCTTTCCTTTCCCTTCCTTTTTTCCTCCTTCCTTTGTTTCTAACTTCCTTGATTATTTGGTAGGTCTCTGCCTTGTGCTAGGTGAGCTCTGGGGATGAGGCAAAGCCCTGCCTTCACGCATGCGCAGGGCTCACTGGGTGGGGGGGGGATGGCAGGGTCAGGGAGCAGCCCAGCAAATGCAAAGGGATTCTGTGTCTGGCTGGGATTATTATTGCAAAGACCGCAAAAGATGGACTGCAACCCAAAAAAGAGCTAGCCCTGGAAGAAGGACACTGCTTCATAATGTAAATTAAAAAAGCAAATCCCACAAATGGTCAGGATGAGTGATGTCAGAAGCAACGCCAGAATTCCTGGACTCCTGTTTCAGCTTTACTCTGAGGAGACTGGTAACTTCGAGCAAGTTCCTCTACATTTGAAATTGTTTCCTTCTTCGTAAAAGAAACATTAATACCTTCGACTTTGTAGGGAACAATTATGAGGATGAAAAGGGATAGTATGTTGGAAAGACTTTGTGAATTACAGGAAAAATGCGACGCATGGCCATCAGAACGTGTGCGGTGGGTCTTGCAGTGTCAAAGCTGGGGATAGAAGTCAAGAGACCTGCTAAGCACCCCTATTAAGTCCAATTATAGGGAATTTGGAAAACAAAGGATTCACTTTTTTCCTTTTCTCATCTTCTTCTCCTACAGTATTAACCATATAATATTTACTAGGAAATCATCTCAATTTAAGAAAATGTAGGACATGAAAATTTTATATTTAGAAAATAGTTGATTTCCTAAGGGACCTTTAAAAAGAAATTTATAATGTATTATTTGTTTCAGGGGTACAGGCCTGTGAATCATCAGTCTTACACAATTCACAGCGCTCACCACAACACATACCCTCCCCAATGTCCATCACCCAGCCACCCTCCTCCCCCTCCCACCCAGCAACCCCAAAGGGACTCTTAAGTGACACATTTACATGAGATGACAAAAATGCAGTCATTTCCTAAAACTGTCCTGCACACAACTTTTTTTTTTTTAAAGATTTTATTTATTAGTTAGAGAGAGAGAGCGCACGAGCACGGGCAGACAGAGTGGCAGGCAGAGGCAGAGGGAGAAGCAGGCTCTCCGCCGAGCAAGGAGCCCGATGTGGGACTCGATCCCAGGACGCTGGGATCGTGACCTGAGCGGAAGGCAGCTGCTTAACCAACTGAGCCACCCAGGCGTCCCCTGCACACAACTTTTAAGTACAGCTGTGCTTGTACTCTGGTATAGTACATTTGATGGGTGTTTTACCAAGTTTTAAACATAGCTTTAAAAGCACCGAGGATAAAGCCATTGGGAACAATAACATTTCTGCTGGAATATTAAAATTCTGATATTACAACATGGAACTGATTCCTGCCATCTTCTAAAACAAATGGCCAGTATTGCATTAGCTTCATTGTTCCTCAGTGGCCCACTGCAGACCAGGCTAGCTTGAGCTACCTCAGGAAAATGAGTGAAGTCATGGTTAGACTTTGTTGTGAGAAAGTGCTTTGTCCATTATCATATTCCTACCTCGGACCTTGCAACTAACAGCCTGAGTATTCCCATGGCTTGGATGGTCATTTTGTTCCCCAGTTGTAACATAAGTAGCATGGAAGCTCTTGGGGGGATATTTAGCCAACCTGTGCACAGGGCCCCAGACCATTTAAAATGGTCCGAGGTTATTCAATGATCCTATGAAATAATCCTGCATCTTTATTTCCAGATCAAATCCGCTTTTTTTTTAAGACTTATTTTTCTCCTTTCTCATAAGAAAAAAAATTTTTTTTCGTAAGATAGGTCCAGTGAAAAATTATGTTTTGCTTGCTTCCTGGAGAGACCAGCTGGCAGAGAGAAACAGAGAAAATAAAGGAAAAAAGCCAACTCCCTGCCTCGTGCTGACTCAGCCCTTCACTGCTCCTGTTGTTAGCACTGGGTTTTGTCTTCCCTTTTCAGCTGCCAGGGATGAAGAGGAAAGAAAATAAAAGGGCAAGAAGGCTTGGCAGAGGAAGTTAATATCCGGTGCTTTTGGTATTTTGGAGATGAAGTGGTGTCAGCTCTTTGTAAGGCACTCACCGCCCAAGAGTGAAGAGAAATTTGCTCCTGTATTAGTTGTAACTTGCCATTACACTGTCATGGTAATGCCTTTCCAGAAAAGACTGGGTGTTTCTACAGTATAACTTGACCAGTATTTGGCCCTGGAAAACATTCCCTTCCAAAGGATTTCTGCCTGGAAGAGTTCTTTGACAGAATAAGATGGTAGAAGAAATATCTGCAAGTAATTTAAAAACTGTCAGCTCTGATCTCACCTTTCCACCACAGCATTCTGTCTAGGTCCTTGCCACATACCAGCCCAATCCTCTGCCTTGCTTTGCTCCGGTTCTGTGTGATGGCTCAGAAAGACTCAACCTTTCAGAACTTCAGTTGGTTGCTCTTAAATAAACACAGGAAGAAAGCCAAGCACTTAAGTTCTGGAACCATCTCCCCGAAGCTCTAACCTGATGTGGAGAAGAACACTTAGTTGCTTAGTAAAAATGTCCTAGCATCATCCTGTGCTTAGAGCAGCTCTAGCAAACACAGCGTATTATAATTCCACCATCCTTTTTTATCCATGTTTCTCTGAGTACTTTTAAATTGTAGGCACTGTAGTACTGTTTTTGAAGAATTGTGAAGCATATTATAACGAGCTCACTTTTATGGAGTAACTGTATTCCAAGGCACTGTGACAAATGGCTTAAGTAATTAAAGTCTATCTCATAGAAAATTTACAACAGCCCTCTGAAATAAATATCATTATCTCCATTTTAATAATGAAGAAACTGAGGACTGTAGATTTCAGACACCTTTCCTAGGATCTCACAGCTGGAAGGTGCTAGAAACATGACAATAATTTATGCATGCCTAAATCACTGGTATCTGCAACATGATTTTAAACTCTGTTTCCCCCTAGTTTAAGGTATTTTATTCATTCCGTAAGTATTTGCTGAGTTCCTCCAATTTCCAAGGCATTATTTTTCTTACATGCCATTGGCAGCTATTTCAAGGTCCCAGTGACTTTTTGCTTAGTAAATTGTAATTTTCTTCTCCAGAATGACAGCAGCTTTCCCCTGCAAACTTGTTACAGTATCCAAGTATTTGGCAAGAATCCTTTTTGCCTCTTGAGCCTTAGGTTAATTACAAACTTATCCCCGCCCCCCCCCCCCCCCTCCCGGTTCTAGTTAAATCTTTTGTCTTTCAAACATCTTATTTTTTTTAATAATCAAAATATTTGTTATAATGCTATAGAACAGGGTTTGTGGTCATTTGTGTGTGCTACTTAAAATTAACTGTTAAATGGTTATAAAAATATCATCGAATCTAGCTTTCATAAATAAAATTCTTTTAAAATATATTATGACCTCCAGAGCGCCCTAAAGATTGAGTTTATTTAAGCAGATTCCCCTTCCACATTTTGGAAGGTCATGCCAATTAGGTGCTCAAGTATTGTTCCAGGACTTAATATCCACTGTGTAGGGGGTATTCCCTCCAACCCAAATCACTCTTGTTCTGTTGCTTTCTTTGACTAACGGTGAGTAGCCATAAAACTTGGCGGCTAACCTAGATTTTACTATGAGCAATTTCATCATAACTACAGGGAATGGAGAGAACGATGTTCACATTTTTGTTTTGCTTCCTTTCTTTTATTTCTTGGAAAGTCACTATGAAGAAATAGCCATTCCTTCCCAGACTCAATAGATCTGTGATTCTGTGTATTTCAGCTCTGAAGAAACTAACATTTTTTCCTTTTCCTATTTCCCCATTCTGGATGGTGGCTCAAGAGGGAAAGAAGACACAAAGCTTCCAAATTCAGAAATTCATTTGGTGCATCTGTTCACACTAAATCTTACCTACTCCTTGTGCTGGATGGACGATAGGAATCATCGTTTCTCTAGTGAATGAGGTTGTTTGGAAAACAGAAGGAGCTCATAAATCTCCTAAGTGGTTAATCAAAGATGTGTTTGGTACTACAGAGGGCTTCTGTCCCCCAGAGTCACAGCCTACCCAACTCCATCAGCTCCCGAGGAACTCTGCAGCATTATGAGGGCAAAGAGCCGATTTCAACGGACAGGCCTTAAAGTTCATTGTATCACGGTCCGTTTCCATTTAAATCTAAATCAAGCTGCACACTTGATGACTGAGATGAGCCAGTGTTTCTATTTAAGAACGTGAATGGCCTTTCGGTTTTATGTTCCAGTTTGTCCCCTGTCCATAGTTTACGGCACTAAGCCTTCTGGAAAGAGTGTATGTATTTCTGAATGTTTCTATTTTGCTCAGTAGGTGACGGTGGCATGGAAATTTTAGTTGCCCTCATGGAGACAGGATGGCCTCATGCCATTTTACATAGTCGCGCACATTCCTAACCGGCCCAAATGTTTACTGTTGTTCTAATCCCTAGGAGAGAACATTGAAAGGCTGCTCCTGTTGTGACTCATTTTATAAGGTGGTTGGTTCTGTAAAGATGCACAAAACTTGCATCATATTTTCAACACACTGAGAGCATTTGTGTTTAAACACCATTTCATCCTTTTCTTTAAAGAAAAATTCCTCGGAAAGTCCAACTTCTCGAACTTCACCACAGTAGAGCTATCCTGTTTAGAAAAGGGGAAGGGACCCACGGGAACCTTGTCCCCGCACGCCGCCCTAGCCTCTCAATCCCACGGGCTTTTCTAGAAAACTCCTAAATCTACTTAGAAGGCAGATTTTTAAAAACCTGTGCCATGGTAACCAATGGAGAATTATAAGACTAAGAAACAAAATTATAAGGAAGAAATCATTCTAATATATGGTCTCCCCCAATTTAATTTTAGAGTGGACTTGTTTAATCACAGGCCACTTGGAAATGCTAACAATTTAACAATTTATGTGGCTCTCCTTCCCTGATCTGATATCCTTTGGGCATTTGGCGTCTAAAGAGCCAATGGTCTCCTTTGTAGCACCGCTGAGAGAAGCCTGGAAAGAATGAATGATCTGTTCTTCGTGCAGCTGGTAGAGAAGAAATGCCAAAAGGTCTACAGAGTCTTTAAGCAAATTCTCCTTTCTTTCCTTTCTTTCTTTTTTTTTTAAGGATTTGAGGGTGGTTTCAAAGCAAGAGGCATTCCAAATACTCCACTGCTTTGCGTGACATGGTTCGTCTGTTACTGGGGACACACTTGACTCTCTTCTGCTCTGGTTGTGAAATGAGCCCAATGGGCTGAGATCACTGCAGCAGTCCACACAATGCCATCGAGGCACTCTGAGGACTTGAGCTGTTGAGCCCACATCGAGGGGGTGTTTTGTCTTCTTTGAGATGCAGCTCGTGAAATATGTATACTTCACGTGTCCTGACCTATTACCTCATCACACCAGAGAGTCTGCAAAACACCCCCATGGTAGTTATTTCCAGCATTACGTAACGGCTCCTTTTGTGTAGCCTGAATCTAGTGAAGGCAGCAGAAAGCTCTTAACTATTTCCTTTTGCATGTGTGATTGAGAAGATGTGTATTTATTTTTCACGTTGGTACCAATGATCCAACTCTTCATCCTTTTTTTTTTTTTTAAAGATTTTATTTATTTATTTGTTATAGAGAGAGAGAGAGCGAGCACAGGCAGAGAAAGGCAGAGGGAGAAGCAGGCTCCCCGCCGAGCAAGGAGCCCGATGTGGGACTCGATCCCAGGACGCTGGGATCATGACCTGAGCCGAAGGCAGCTACTTAACCAACTGAGCCACCCAGGCGTCCCCCAACTCTTCATCTTTATCTAATATTTTTTATAAGGATTTTTAAAAATATTTATTTGAGAGAGAGACAGTGAGAGAGAGCATGAGCGAGGAGAAGGTCAGAGGAAGGCAGCTATGCTCACCACTATACCACCAACGCCCGCCGAGAAGGTCAGAGGGAGAAGCAGATTCCCCATGGAGCTGCGAGCCCGATGTGGGACTCGATCCCAGGACTCCAGGATCATGACCTGAGCTGAAGGCAGTCGCTTAACCAACTGAGCCACCCAGGCGCCCCATTATCTAATATTTATACATCAGTCTTTGCTCCCCGACGATCCAGGCTTGTTCAATTCGACATTCTAACTTCCTCTTTGCCTTTATACTCAGTTTGCTTTCGTCTCTGCTTGTACATAACGAGATACATTCTGCCTCGGAAATTTTATCTCAAGCTCCACCTTCTTGATGAACCTCCGGATACTCTCAACGGCCTTCCTTAGAAAACAGTCATTACAGAGCTTAACTGTTTTCATTTAGCACCGTATGAATTTCTGCTTGCTTGCTGTTTGGCTGTTTCACATGGGCACAGTTCGGCCCCACTTAACCACACTTCCTTTGGCTCAAAAGGTGAGTCATGTAGTACCTGTGATAATATACAGATCTCTCCATATGTAAACCCACATATACACACACATATGCATTCATCTGCCTACATGTAGCCTGGAACATTGAAACAGGAACGGAGTAGGTGTCCAAGTACTGTCTCCCACTAGATGATACACAGTTTTAGGAAAGGGATTATGGTTCATTTGTGTATTTTTTCCTTAATGCCCAGCACAGAGCCTGTGACATACAATACACACAAGTCAACAGTTTAAGTAATAAAGGAGCAAATAATGGAATGATGTAAGGAAAGGGGAAAGAGACAAAAGGCATGAGAAGACTATTCCCAGGAAAACTGACCCCTCGCAAGCTGTTATCAGTATGCCAAGTTCTTTAATTCTAAAAATTCATTCATTTCTCCATATATAGAGGAAGAGGAAAGATATTAATGCATTAGAAATATGACAGTCTTCTGTGAACTTGGAACTTTGTTCCCACATTCCATCTTTAATTCACAGGATTATAATGGTCTCTTCCAAAAAAAGTGCTCTGACATTTCCAGAAAAATAGAGCTTGGGCAAAATGAAAATAGCTTAAATTTTTTTTTTTTTTGGTAGCACTTTCGATTATAATGTCCTGCCTTTTGTCATAGAAGAACAGTCCTATTGGCTCAAGTTATTCTTAGAGCTCCACCTAAGTATAGAAAATGTGTCCAAAGCTCTCACATCGTTAAGGTATTTTTATACCTTTATATAATGAACACCATGAAAGAAGTCATCCTACAGATTTGCCTCTTGCAATTTTTCATTGCTGAGATTCTGAGACACGTTCCTAACATAACTAACCCCAACACAGTCAACACCAGGCATCAAAAACTACATGGCTCCTCAGGTACAGGCAAACATGATTACTGCTGCTGCTGTGGTTGACATCTGATGCAAAACTAAATTCCTAAAGCTCTTTTCAAACCTGAGATGGACTTTTTGATGGAGAAAATCATGATAGGACATTATGTAAAATTCTAGCTGCTTTTCCTACCCAGCTTACCCTATTCTCCAAAATGACCAGCACTTTGGCCGTTGGACTTGTGGTAGCAAGTTTACACCATAGCCTATTTTCTTTTCTTTTTTTTTTTTTTTAAGATTTTATTTATTTATTTGACAGACAGAGATCACAAGTAGGCAGAGAGGCAGGCAGAGAGAGAGGAGGAGGCAGGCTCCCCACCGAGCAGAGAGCCCGATGCGGGGCTCGATCCCAGGACACTGAGATCATGACCTGAGCTGAAGGAAGAGGCTTTAACCCATTGAGCCACCCAGGTGCCCTGTAGCCTATTTTCAAGTGTCAACAAGAGACAGGTCAAAAAAAAAAAAAAAAAAAAGCATACTTAATGGTAATCCTTAAAGCAAATTTATGTAATCACAAAAGCAGAGAGTCTCTCAGATGATTACACATGCATTCTGTAATTCTATATGAAGTCCCAACTGTGAAAGGAGTGTCTGAAGAGTTCTGGATGTCACGAGGATTGTTTTTCAAGCCACCTCACCAAGAGATATTACTTTGATGAATTTTCCACAGTGTCAAATCTGGTCTGTGGTCTTGGAGACTCAGAAACCTGATCTGTCAGCAAAGCTGGAGCGAATTCACACGTCAGAGGTGGACTTACAACTCGGAGAACACGGAACACTACCGAAGAGTGATAACAAGATGTAAACACATTAATTTACAAGAAGTGTAAATGTCACATGGACTCCCACGCTCCTGGGGGCGAGCCAGCTCATTCCCTTTCTGGGGACAGGGCCACAGGAAGTGCCAGATCCTAACCAGAAGGTTACTTGGTGATGAAAAAGCAGAACAAAAGGAAGACAGAAGTAAATCAAATGTAAGACTAGAATGTAGATTCTAGTTTTATTACTTCCCAAGTTACCCCGATGTTTCACATCGGGGGAAGGTGAGTCCGCAGACTCACGGAGCAGCAAAGGGTCCAGCCCCCTCGGTGGCCCGGGTGGATGCTGAGGGCTCACCTGGGCCTGCATGGCTGATCAGTCCCTCTGCTGACGGACCTATTTTTCCTCTCGTGTGTACACATCTAACTCTGGAAGACAAGAAGCTCCCATAAAGTAACATCTGCTCTCCGCCAATGCCATTTAAAGGTATCATCAGATTCATTCCTTTCTTCTTTTCATTTTGTTTTTTTAAGATTTTATTTATTTGAGAGAGAGAGCATGAGCAGGGGTATAGAGGCAGAGGAGAAGCAGGCTCTCCTCTGAGCAGAGAGCCAGACGTGGGCCTCGATCCCAGGACCCCAGGATCACGACATGACCCAGAGGCAGGTGCTTAACCAGCTGAGCCACCCAGGCACCCAGGACAACATTATTACTCTTAACAGAAGAGAGTTGGTGCCTCTTGAATTGTTCTTGGGGCGTTACTAGTTCGTGGCTTTGTCTGGGCTCTTGGAATGACTTCATAGAATCTATGTAACCCCCCCACCCCACGTCTTCATCATCTGTCTGTACTGTTTGATACCACAGCTGAAGACACTTCTCAGCTCCTGTCAGTCTCCCTGTTAGTCTCAAAGTGCTAGCTTTAAAAATAGACTAGTCCTCTGATATTTTAAAGATTGTAACCGGGACGTTTAACAGCAAGAATGATACAGGAAGCAGGTACAGAGAAGTGTCGTGATAAATTGTGTGATGGCAGAGTTGATAAAAGTCTTCCGTTTCAAACACAAAGAGGCAGATTTGTAAGCTTTACTGGCCTTGAAAGGAGATCAAGCAGGAAATAATCTTAAACTACTTTAACTTCCATTAACTTCCATTTAACTTGCCATTTAACTTCCAGCAGCCTTGGGTAACCACACCTTGGTCTCAAGCCTGACTAGAAAGTACTTGAAGAAAAAAAACAAAAAAAAACCTCCCCTGTGTTGCTCCAGTAGGATGAGCTGATTTGCAATGGCATCTAGTAAGAGAGAGTTTCCTTTACTTCATACCAAAGTACTATGACATGGGGAGGACATCCAGAATGTTGTCAACAGGGTCCTCTGTGGTTATGAGAGACATGAAAATACACACATCATCTCCTATATCATGGAATTTGGCAGCTCCTCGCCAGAAATGTTGGGGAACAATCTGGCTAAGTCTTGAAAGTAGGAATGAGAAGCCTAATTCAAAGTGGAATGAAGGTGATAATCTTTCCTAGGAAGGAGGAAATTGCTAGGTTAAACAGAGATAATTAAGCCTGATTGGTTAATTATACAAATACAAACAAAATAAAAATAGTTTAATTGTAGTAAATAAAAGGAAGAGCTATGTCAAAATGAAAAAATTAATAATTTCCTAGGCAAAGAAGAATTAACTCTTAGAGGTAGGAGATCAAGAATGAGTTTGTATAAAAACACAAAACAAAACAAAACCCGGTTTGTTAGGTACCTGATTGTCCTCCTAATATAATAAAATTGGAGACCAGTTATGCTTGCATTGAATAAAAATTATAATATAATCTATTTAATCTATAGATTAATACAAGATGTGAGAAAGAAAAATTTTATTAAATTGATATAATACACAACACAAAAAGAATTTTTAAAAACCTATGTTCCCAATTTATATTTCTAGGAAAAGTGTTTTTCCATTAGTAAGTGTTGATTTCTTTCTTTCCTTTTTGGGACATCCTAGAGTTCTAATATATCTTAACAAACATAAACTCATAAAACTAAATGGGAACATGGGAGCCGTTTCATATATTCCTGTGGCTTCCAGGGAAAGTGCACTGAGATCAGATTCAACAGAGGACAACTGTCTTCTGTTATTTATGAATATGTACAAAAAGGAGCTTCTGCAGCTTTCTCAAATATGCTTCCATAGGGTGTCTGGGTGGCTCAGTTGGTTAAGTGTCTGACTTCAGCTCAGGTCATGATCGTGGGGTCCTAGGATTGAGTCCCACGTCAGGCTCCCTGCTCTGCAGGGAATCTGCCTCTCCCTCTGGCCCTCTCACTGGTTCACTCAATCTCTCTCTCTCTCTCTCTCTCAAATAAATAAAATATTAAAAAGTAAATAAAATGCTTGCCACTCCACAAAACATGTAGATTTTTAGCAAATATTTCATGTTTTTATGTATAGCAATTCTCACAATAGGTAGACAAGAAATTTAACTATGAAATAATGAGTAAATCTCATCACCTTATGATCGATTTCAAATTATATCTAGAAATACCGGGGGTTTTTTGTTTGTTTTACAATCTAGTTTCCTGTGTTTGCTGCTTCTGAAACAAAATATTCTATTTACAACTATAGTGTGTGCCACATTTGAATAGTGACAGCCATTCTAAAGCAGGATTCAAAGTAAAGGATTACATATTGCCTGTTTCCTGAAGACCCTTTCTTCTTGGGAGAGTTTCATACTGGCATTTAGATTTTCCTCGCTTTGAATGAGTACATAAATTCCTTGCATAAGAACTCTCTTCCTCCAGGGGCAAAAAATGGACTTACTATCCACCACACATACCAAAAAAGATTTTCTACCTTCATTCAGCTTTCCAGAAAAGATTTTCTACCTTCATTCAGCTTTAACCTAGATTCTAAAATGAATTATTCCACAAACCAAAAAGGCAGAAGAATAGATTTTAAGAAGGCAAGCTTTCCAGTCTAAATGCTCTTTTAAAAATATTATGTTCTCTAGTTCCATGATAGTATATCTTGATTCTGAAATTTTAAGTCACTTTAGAGGCATATGGGCTCATACTCGTCTGCTGATGTTCAAACCAGCAATTAATCCAAAGGCTGTAAGAAATTAAAGTGTCACCTTAAAGGTCACTGTAACAATTGTTTTTATTGTACAGAATACCAGTCCAATAGAATGTAAATGATTTTATAACCTTTAAAGTCTGCGGTTTACATGATTGTTTCTCATTTGGTCTCATACTTCAATTTCTTCTAAGAAACATGGATTGATGTACCTGGCTGCACACATCAAGTTTGTTCATTGATGTTCCTATTGTCTTATAGTTGACTTTTTACAAGTTGAGCAAAGCAATAACAATTCCATCCAGGAGAACTCATGCCATAAATCTCAGTATTCAACACGCTGTGTTTTATTTTTTAATCCTGGCCAAATAAAAGGTGCGAAAAACAAATACAACCTACAAATATTCTCATTAATAACAATTGTTTTACATATGATGAAAGAGCCAGTTTGAGAATCATAAAAGTCTGGGTCCATGTTAAAGGACAGCTGAAGTGCAGCCAGTAATGGAAGCCTCTAAAATTATAGCTTGGCCAATGCAGTGTTTAAAGTTGTAAAATATTTTTCTCCATGGGAGGTTTCCCCTACTCTATTTTGCGATGATACCTTGATTTCATTAACCCAGACCTCTACACAACAAAATGACTTTCATTTTTATGAAGCCATGAAATTAACAATGTTTTTCTAAGGGGACGTTCGGGGCATATTCGCTTGGAAGCAGCCCGTAGAGAAAACAGGCGATGTTTTCTTGGGCTGTGGCTGGAGCAGTAGTCAGACGCCACGTGAAGCGGGGGAGCGTTACCGTAAACATACCTTGTCCTTGGGTTACTCCATAAAATTCAGCTGCTATCCTGGCTGCTTCCTTGCGGTTGCCTTTCACGATGTAGAAGTGACTGAGGATGGCAAGGCTGATTTTCACAAAAAGCTTGAAACAGAAGAGTGAAAGGATTGTGAAGTAGACATTGGATAACTGTTGAGCAAACGGCCGGCTTTCTTCTAACACCGACATTGCTGCACCAGAGTGTGCGGGGCTCTCCCCTCCGAGCCAAGTCTCAAATGTGCCTGGCTCTCCTTTGGGAGGCTCCTGAACAGCTGGCCCTGAGGGAGGAAAATGTCAGCTGGTAATGATGCCCCAAGCTCAAAATATTTATACCATCCATAAAAGTTCTCCGCAGACTGCCATTGGTCTGACGATGTTCCCTGGAAGCAGTTGCAACATGTGCTCGGCTGCCAAGGCTCCTGACTTTCCATTCTCAATATAAAATGACACCCCACCCCCCGCCCCGCCTCTCTGCTCCGAATTTCAGGACCCAGACACTGAGAGTCATATACAGATCATTTCCTTTCTCGGCTTCTAATTATCACGAATACTTTGAAGACTGTCTATGGGGTTCCAGTTGTTAATATCAACGATTTTCATAACCGGGTAAAATTCAGTCCATCACTTCAAGCCTTTAAAGTGGTCTATTTGTAGACCATGAGCTAAATCATCAAATAGTCCATGACTGAATAATCTTAATGACTAATTCATCAATTAGCTGATTATGTTGCTTTCACTGTTGTCAGGAAAAAAATTTTTTTTCTTATAAATGGATAGACGGGACAGCCACAGAATAATAATTTTAGACTGTTCATTCATATTATGAAAACTTTTTAAGCACCCACCAGGTGTCAGATATTTTACTGGGTGATGGTGAGACAAAGAATGTGATGTCCCTGCCGCAAGGAACCATAGTCTAGAGGAGGAAACAGATACCAGATACATCCAGGTGAGGACAGAGTACCATTGGAGTACAAAGAGGAAGGGCTTGATCCTCATTGGAAGGAGTCAGAAAAGACATCCAGGAAGAGGTGGCATATTCAGAGAATTATCAGATAAGCACGACTATTTTATGTAATCTGTCCAAAACCAAGCAAAACAATATACTTTTTAGGCCTGTAGCCTTTAACCCTAATTTGGTTTAATTTGTGAATGAATGTGTTTATAAGGACATCCTTAGGCAAGCAATATGTATATATATACATATATATATATATATACACACAGACATATGTATTTATTTATTTATATTTAGGCAAGCTATATTTTTATTTTTTTATTTAAATTCAATTAACCAACATAGAGTACATCATTATTTTCAGATGTAGTGTTCAATAATTCATCAGTTGCGTATAACATTCAGTGCTCATTATATTAAGTGTGCTCCTTAATGCCCATCACCCAGTTACCCCATCCCCCCATGCACCCCCCCAGCAACCCTCAGTCCATTTCCTATAGTAAGAATCTCTCCTGATTTTTCCCCACTCTGATGACTTCCCATTCAGTTTTCCCTCCGTTCCCCTATGATCCTCTGCTCTGTTTCTTATATTCCACATACGAGTGAAACCATATGATAATTGTCTTTCTCTGATTGACTATTTCACTCAGCATGATACCCTCTAGTCCCATCCATGTTGATGTAAGTAGTGAGTATTAATCCTTCCTGATGGCTGAGTATGTATATACCACGTCTTCTTTATCCATTTATCTGTCGATGGACATCTCAGCTCTTTCAATAGTTTGGCTATTGTGGACATTGGGGTGCACGTGCCCCTTCAGATCACTACATTTGTATCTTTTGTATCCTAGTAGTGTGATTGCTGGTTTGTGCAGTAGCTCTATTTTTAGCTTCTTGAGGAGCCTTCCTCCTGTTTTCCAGAGTGGCTGTACCAGCTTAGGCAAGCTACATTTTTAAAAGAGAAATAAAGCAAATTTTTAAGAAGAATCATTTATAAAGACAATATTTTGGCACTTAAGCCAAAATAAAATGCCAAGACAAAAAATGGCGTATTATACAGGGAGTTTATTCATATGGTTTTGTGACCAGGTTTGGGGTCTTGTGTATTGCTTCCCAAACCTTCTGAGAAGCTCCAAAATAATAAATATTAACATAGACTTTGGAAAGTAGAGGTGGCTCAATATGATAAAAGAGCACATCGATGATGTGTGTATGTTTGTGCTGTGTGCTTATCCGCCCTGGTATATGTTTTTTATGCTGTTCATCTTATCTGAGTGGAGTGATTTACATGAAACATTCCTAAGACAGAGGGGACATTGATGTAAAAGAAATGTGTCCAATGAAGCAGGTTTCTTCCTTCCCCAGTGAATCAGTGGCTCCCAGAAAAATAAATTAGGTCAGTATATTAGAAAGAAACTCCTGAGCTCTCTGTGAAAATGGCCAGTGGGATGGTTTTCACAGGCAGAGAACTAGACCTTGTGAGTGGCCAGTACGCGGACTGGGCGTGTGCACTTCGGAAATCAATGAGAGTGAACCTCAAGGTACCGAAGGGAAAGGAACGAGCCATTCCTCTCTCTCCCTGGTAGCGAGACTGTGTCTGTGAGGTACTGACAGGATAATCCCCTTGCAGCTAGTCTTCTCTCTGGCACTGGCGCTCAGGCAGGAGCCCCCACTGGCGGGGACCTATCTCCAACAGCTGCGCCATCACAATGCTCTGAGTCACTGGCCTGACTTCCACGTCAGTGCTTTAGAATCAGAAGTAAAACCTGCCCAAGTGTGCGGTTAGGGTTTCACTCCTTCCTCTTTACCAGTAAGTGCTATTATAAATAATTCCCTCCACATTAGCTAATCGGGAGCCTGGATGCTTTCAGGTTGAGGAATACATTTATTTCCATAAGGCTACAATCACTGGGACACTGAGTTTAAAGTCCTGTGGTTTTACCAGGAGAAAAACACCCCTGCCCAATATTTAGGCTTTGATGTCAACATGCCAGGTTTTATTTGTAGGAGCTCCTTGATCTCTACCCCTGTTTTCTGTGTTGGTAGATCCCTTCCCTTGGCAATGTTTACCATCTCCAATCACAATGAAAATTAAGGCTAAATAAAATAACTCATAGTAAGTGAAATCATCAAATAGAAACTAGATGTTGTATTTTTCACATTACAGACCCTTGTAAATAACACCAGAAATAACTTTAGTAATATTTAAAAGACACATGAAAAGTATTGTGAGCCTATTTTCCCTGGCATTGACATTTTCTTAAAAAATAAAATATCAATGAGTAACTTAAGTGATTTACTGAGATGATGTGGTGGGGGGATCTGGGTGATTAGTCAGTCCATCCTAACTGTTTTAATCTTGTGAGTTTCAGTCAATCAAGCAATCAACCCAAAATTGAGCTCTACCATTGTGCTTCTAGAATGGATGATCCAGGAGACCTTAAAAACACAGGAAGAAATGATTTATTGAGAGTCCAGTTATGGTACATGTTTTATGTTCATCTGCTTATTTACTCTCTTCTTCCTTCTCAGCATGACTACTATTGTTATTTACGTTTTAAGGATGAAGAATGTTGGCTTCAGAGGGCTTTGGTGACCTGAAAACGTTCCTTATGAGGAACAGCACTGTTTGGACATAGATCCGACTCCAGATAAATCCATGCACAGGTCACCACTCATATTTTCTGTTTTTAGCCTTTCCAGTCTGAATGAGCACATTGATTTATGCACAGAGACGGAGACCAAGTCACACAGATTCACAGTGAAGGGATCAGTTGAAGGCTGTATTTTATCAGGAGCC
>RCUC01142048.1:0-23685 GCA_003697995.1 Taxidea taxus jeffersonii | reverse complement strand
GTCATGGTGAATAATCCTTTCAATGTACTGTTGTATCCTATTGGCTAGTATTTTGGTGAGAATTTTCGCATCTGTGTTCATCAAGGATATTGGTCTGTAATTCTCCTTTTTGATGGGATCTTTGCCTGGTTTGGGGATCAAGGTAATGCTAGTCTCATAAAATGAGTTTGGAAGTTTTCCTTCCATTTCTATTTTTTGGAACAGTTTCAGGAGAATAGGAATTAATTCTTCTTTAAATGTTTGGTACAATTCCCCTGGAAAGCCGTCTGGATCTGGGTTCTTGTTTTTTGGGAGATTTTTGATGACTGTTTCAATCTCCTCACTGGTTATGGGTCTGTTCAGGTTTTCTATTTCTTCCTGGTTCAGTTTTGGTAGTTTATATGTCTCTAGGAAAGCATCCATTTCTTCCAGATTGTCAAATTTGTTGGCATAGAGTTGCTCATAATATGTTCTTATGATTGTTTGTATTTCTTTGGTGTTGGTTGTGATCTCTCCTCTTTCATTCATGATATTATTTATTTGGGTCCTTTATCTTTTCTTGTTGATAAGTCTGGCCAGGGGGTTATCAATCTTACTAATTCTTTCAAAGAACCAGCTCCTACTTTCATTGATCTGTTCTACTGTTCTTTTGATATATATTTCATTGATTTCTGCTCTGATCTTTATTATTTCTCTTCTTCTGCTGGGTTTAGGCTTTCCTTGCTGTCCTTTCTCCAACTCCTTCAGATGTAGGGTTAGGTCATATACTTGAGACCTTTCTTGTTTCTTGAGAAAGGTTTGTATAGCTATATACTTTCCTCTCAGGACAGCCTTTGCTGTGTCCCAAAGATTTTGAACAGATGTGTTTTCATTTTCATTTCTTTCCAGGAATTTTAAAAATTCTTCTTTAATTTCCTGGTTGACCCATTCATTGTTTAGTAGGATGCCCTTTAGCCTCCATGTATTTGAGTTCTTTCCAACTTTCCTCTTGTAATTGAGTTCTAGCTTCAGAGCATTGTGGTCAGAAAATATGCAGAAAATGATCCCAGTCTTTTGGTACCTATTGAAACTTGATTTGTGACCCAGGATGTGATCTGTTCTGGAGAATGTTCCATGTGCACTAGAGAAGAATGTGTATTTTGTTGCTTTGGAATGTTCTGAATATATCTGTGATGTCCATCTTATCCCATGTGTCATTTAAAGCCTTTATTTCTTTGCTGATCTTTCACTTGCATGATCTGTCTATTTCAGTGAGGGGGTGTTAAAGTCCCCTACTATTATGTATTATTTTCCATGTGTTTCTTTGATTTTGTTGTTAATTGGTTTACATAGTTGGCTGGTCCCATGTTAGGGGCATAGATATTTAAAATTGTTAGATCTTCTTGTTGGACAGACCCTTTATGTATGCTATAGTGTCCTTCCGCATCTCTTTTTATATCTTATTATTATATAGTCTTTGGCTTAAAATATAATTGATCTGATATAAGGATTGCCATTCTAGCATTCTTATGATATCCATTTGCGTGGTTAAATTGTTTTCTACCCCCTCACTTTAAATCTGGAGGTCTCTTTGGGACTCAAATGAGTTTCTTATAGACAGCATATCAATGGGTCTTGTTTTTTATCCATTCTGATACTCTGTGTCTTTTGATTGGGGCATTAGCCCATTTACATTCAGGGAAACTATTGAAAGGTCTGAATTTAGTTTAATTGTGTTGCCTGTAGGGTGACTGTTACTGTATATTGTCTCTGTTCCTTTCTGGTCTACTACTTTTAGGCTCTCTCTTTGCTTAGAAGACCCCTTTCAGTATTTCCTGTATGGCTGGTTTGGTGTTTGCAAATTCTTTTAATTTTTGTTTGTCAAAGCTTTTTAGCTCTCCTTCTATTTTCAATGACAGCCTAGCTGGATATAGTATTCTTGGCTGCATATTTTTCTCATTTAGTGCTCTGAATGTATCATGCCAGTTCTTTCTGGCCTGCCAGGTCTCTGTGGATAAGTCTGCTGCCAATCTAATATTTCTACATTTGTATGTTACAGATTTGTACCAAGCTGCTTTCGGGATTTTCTTTGTCACGAGGACTTGTAAGTTTTACTGTTAGATGATAGGGTGTGGACCTATTTTTATTGATTTTGAGGGGATTTCTCTGTGCCTCCTGGATTTTGATCCTTGTTCCCTTTGCCTTATTAGGTAAATTCTGTACTATAACTTGCTCCAATATACCTTCTGCCCCTCTCTCTCTCTTTGTTCTTCTTTTGGGATCCCAATTACTCTAATATTGTTTTGTCTTACGGTATCACTTATCTCTCAAATTCTCCCCTCATGGTCAAGTAGCTGTTTGTCTCTCTTTTGCTCAGCTTCTTTATTCTCCATCATTTGGTCTCCTATATCACTAATTCTCTCTTCTGCCTCATTTATCCTAGCAGTAAGAGCCTCCATTTTTTATTGCACCTCATTAATAGCTTTTTAAAATTTCAGCTTAGTTAGATTTTAGTTCTTTTACTTCTCCAGAAAGGGATTTTATTACTCTAGAAAGGGATTCTCTAATAGCTTACATACCTTTTTTGAGCCCAGCTAGCACCTTCATAATTGTCATTCTGAACTCTAGTTCTGACATATTACCAATGTCCGTATTCATTAGGTCCCTAGATGTCAGTACTGCTTCTTGTTCTTTTTTTTTTTTTTTTTTTTGGTGAGTTTTTCTGCCTTGTCATTTTATTCAGATAAGAATATATGAATAAGAGAATAAAATACTAAAAGCGTGGCAAAGACCCCAGAAAAATATACACTAACCAAATCAGAAGAGACCTGAAACCAGGGGGAGAAGAAAAGAGGGAAGAATATATATATAATATATATATTACATATATATATTATTATTAGACTGGTGAATAGAACAGATCCGCCCACTTAATTTTGGATGTTTCTGGTCTCTTAGAAGAAACTACATCCCAAAATTTTAAAGAAATAAAAACATATATAAAATAAGGGTAAACACAATGAAAGGATGGAATATGACTGTAAAGATGAAAATTTTTAAAAGATTCTAAAGAGGAATTGATAAGATAAATTGGTTGGAAAAAGAAAAAAAGAGTAGAGAATGTGATCAGACTGGAGATTAGAACAATGGCATGTGCTAGATCTAGGGTATATTTTGATCTATTAGAAGAAATTGCATCTCAAAATTTTAAAGGAAAAAAACCTATATGTATACAAAAGATAAGGTTAAATACAATGAAGGGATAAAATATGACTATAATAATGAAAATTTTTAAAGTTGTTCTTTAAAAAAGACTAAATAGTTAAAAAAAAAACATTTAAAGAGGAGAAGTTAAAAAAATAGAATAAGAAAAAATAAAATTTAAAAAATTTAACTTTGCAAAACTAAAGAATCATGGGAAAAAAGCCATGAATTCTATGTGTTGCTTTTCCCTGGGTCTGGAGTTCTGCTGTTCTTGTTGATCAGTGAACTTGGTCTTAGCTGGATGTTCTTGCTGATCTTCTGGGGGAGGTGCCTGTTGCAGTGATTCTCAGATGTCTTTGCCTGAGGCAGAATTTCACTACCCTTGCCAGGGGGCAGGCTAAGGGATCTGCTCAGGTTCACTCGAGGTAGCTATTGTTCCCTGGATGCTTTTAGTAGAGTTTGGAGGACAGGAATGAAAATGGCGGCCTCTCAATCTCCAGCCTAGAGGAGCTAAGAGCTCAGGGCCCCACTCTTCAGTGCGCCCTCAGAGAAAAGCAGTCAATCTCTCCTGTTTCCTTGGTGTCTGGCTGCACTCCAAGCTCACCCGGCCTGTGACTGAGCGTTTCTATCTCTGGCATACAGCCCTGTTTGGAGTCTCCAAACCCAGCAGATTCCTGCCTCACTTCTGTGCCACTCCTCCTGGAAGAGAAAAGAGTTGGTGTCCACAGATATGCCACTTATGGGGTCCCTGCTTGAAGAGCAGTGGTCAGACTGTGCCATGGATCACAGTTTGAGGTAACCCCTAGCTGAGAGTCCACTTCTCAATTCCGTCTCTGTAGCCGGCTTCCCCTCTCCTATATCTGGCAACTCTGTGACATTCAGACATCCCCAGTCTTTCTGTGACCCCGCAGGTCCTGAGATCACACTGTCCCTGCAAGGGCTCCACCCCCACTTAGCCTCTGGAGCGATGTCCCTCAGTGGAGCAGACTTCTAAAAGTTCCAATTTTGTGCTCTGCTGCTCTGTCACTTGCGGGGAGCTGGCCCCTCCCCCCCACAGTCTATCTTCCTGTGGCTTCAGATTCACTTCTCTGCACCTCCTACCTTCCAGAAAGTGGTCAATTTCCTGTTCCTTGAATTGCTGATCTTCTTCTTTTCTCCTTGAGTTTGTAGGTATTTGGAATGGTTTGATAACTATCTAGCTGAACTCCTGGGACCTAATAATATTTCAGTCTGCTATTCCTCTGCCATCTTGCTTCCTCCCCCAGTTTTTGTTTTTAAGAACATCATGTCTATGCTTTCATTCCTTATCTTTTAGAATGGCTTTATTTATAATCACCACAGTTACTATATCCTTGTTGATGGATTTGAATAGCCTTGTACTAACTAACCCATTATTTACTGAGTAGTGCCAGTATCTCAGTTGTCAAATATCAAGCATATTATTCCATTGACATTAGGTATTTGCTGATCATTATATAAAAATATTACCTTATAATTGTGCCATTACTGCAAGTGGAGAATCTACTTGCTCTTGAATAATTTTTGTTATTATTATGTTACTCTATTATGTAGGCCTTGGAATAATTTGTGGTGCCTTAATCATGCACTAATGAAAAAGGACTATTCTATATATTCCAAAGCAGTTTTTCTTGAGGTCTTTGGCTATATTTAACTGCTTGGCAACAAAAGTTTAGAACACTTAAATCTGTAGTCATGCAGAAATTTACAGATTATTCTTATAAGGCTAAGTAAGGAAATGTAGGTAAACAGACATGCTTGGTGTACACACTACAGTAGCAAAGTGTTATTTTGGACTCATGAATGTTTAATCTCATTCTAAATGGAAGTCACTTTAGGTAGTGGTTAAGTTCAGGGGATCTGGCCTCTGTTGCTTAGGTTAATTACATGGGACCTAGACCACCTGCTTCTGTTTAAATTCATGTCCTGCCACTTTCTTGCTATTTGACTTTGGAGAAATTCCATAACTTCCACATATCTCAGTTTTCTCATCTGTATAATAGAAACATCTGCCTCTTAATTAATCATCCTTATTTTTCTGCTCTTTTTTTTTAAGATTGTATTTATTATTTGACAGACAGAGATCACAAGTAGGCAGAGAGGCAGGCAGAGAGAGGAGGAAACAGGCTCCCCACTGAGCAGAGAGCCTGTTTTGGGCTTGATCCCAGGACCTGGGATCATGATCTGAGCTGAGGCTGAGGCCTTAACCCACTGAGCCACCCAGGCACACCTCTTCTGCTCTTTTTTTTTTTTTTTTTTTTTAATTTGATAGACAGCACAAGTAGGCAGAGAGGCAGGCAGAGAGAGGGGAAGCAGGCTCCCCACTGAGCAGGGAGCCCGATTTGGGGCTCCATCCCAGGACCCTGGGATAATGACTCGAGCCGAAGGCAGAGGCTTTAACCCACTGAGCCACCCAGGCGCCCCTCTTCTGCTCTTTTTAATATGTACTTTAGCTTCATTGTTCTTTATGTCTTTCATGATAAATCCAACATGTATTTTTTGGTACAACTGGCTAATCCCAAAAAGTAGACCATAATTAGAACAATTATGGGATTTAGTCAGGGAAGTGGGGTTCAGTCAGGGAAGTGAGACCACTATGAATGATATGAAAAAAGAGATTAAGGGGAACCTGGGTGGCTCAGTTGTTAATCTCTGCCTTTGGCTCAGATCATGATCTGAGGACCCTGGAATTGAGCCCTGTCTCAGGCTCCCTGCTCAGCAGGGAGTCTGCTTCTCCCTCTCCCTTTGCTGTTTCCCTCGAGTGTTTTTTCTCTCTCTCTTTCTCTGTCAAATGAATAAAAAAATCCTTAAAAGAAAAAGAAAAAAGATTATTCTAGTAAAATCTGATATTGTTTTGTACATGAGTGGGTTTTGAATCTAACTAATATTTTGCTGTTTATTTTTGAGATCTTCATTTCATTTCTATGAATTAAGTGGATTACGGTGATAAAATAAAACATCAGAGGGGCGCCTGGGTGGCTCAGTGGGTTAAGCCTCTGCCTTCAGCTCAGGTCATGATCTCAGGGTCCTGGGATCGAGCCCCTCATCGGGCCTCTCTGCTCAGCAGGGAGCCTGCTTCCCTGTCTCTTTCTGCCTGCCTTTCTGCCTATTTGTGATCTCTCTCTCTCTCTGTCAAATAAATAAATAAATAAAATCTTTAAAAATAAAATAAAATAAAACATCAGGAATGTCCCAGGCACATTTGATGATATTTTGTATTATAAAATTGGGATTTCAAATCAGTGTAAAAAAAATCTAAAGTATTCAATTAATAGTTTTGAGGAAATTGGTTATCCATTAGGAAGGAAATAAGGTTATATTTCTACTACATGTTTTTCACAAAAATAAATCCTGTATTTGATAAAGGCTTTATATCAAAAATCTAAACTATAAGAGTAAGAGTAGAAGACATATGACTATGTTTATGACTTGGGATAACATAAACCTTATTGGACAAAGCAAAAACTATAAAGAAAACAACTGATAAATTGGATGTCAAAATTAGAGACTAAAAAGATATAATAAACAACAGATTGGAATAAAGTAGTAGCAATATATGTAATGGAAATTGTATTCATATCAAGACTATATAAAAATTCTAGAAGTCAAGAAAAAGAGAAAGATAGAACCAGTAGGAAAGTGGGAAAAAAGGGCTACATAGAGAATGGTATGTAGGGAATTGATAGTGGTTACCTGTTACAAAGGACCCAGGATTTAGAGTAGTAATAAAAAAGAGATTTAATTTTGTGTATAGAATTATGATTTTTATAATACTGTTTTCATGAATTGTTCCTTGTTCTAGATAGTCTCTATACATGGAGCAAATAATTTTTTTAGCTATTTCTAATTGGGGACAATTAATTAATTTCTAAAGTTTTGCTATCCAAAGACTACTGCAATGAATATCCTTTATACATCTCTTTAAGAACACGAGGGAGATTTTTCCTTATGATAGATTCTAAAAATGGAATTGCTGGCTCATAGTATACACTCATGTTTAAAGTTTGGAAGGTAGGGCCAAATTGCTTTACAAAGTGCCTATGACAGTTTTATTCTAACAATCAGTATATATCTGTTTTAGTTTTCTACACTCTTGCCAACAGTTGATATACTCATTCAAAATAAAAAAATGTGACAGCTCAGTAGAAATATGGGCAAAGGCTCTGAATAATCATATAGAGAAAAATAAGACAGTGGCCAGTAAACATATGAAATTATGTTTGTTCTCACTACTAATCATGAAAATACAAAATATAACAACTGTGAGGTACCTTTTATCAACCATATGTTTGGCAAAAAAAAAGTTTTTAAGTCCCTAGGATTTTAGAGAATGCATGCCAATATTTTCACTATCCAGCAAATTGAGATAAAAGACTTCACATTTTTTGAAATTAGAATAAAGTTTTACTTAAAGTAGTAGAGAAATAGCCCATGGAACTTGTACAGGAAAATGAATAAAGATCAATCAAATGTTGTTGAAAGCCAAATACAGCCAGGCTCTGTCAGCAGACCGCAAGCAGCAGAGCTCTCTAGTCTTCCTGATATTGCCGTCAAAGTGAATGAAAGGAGAACAAACTGAGACTACTTACTAAGAATTCTCTCTCTCTCTCACACGCACACACACACACAAGGACTGGGTAGAGGAGTTCACATCTTAGTGGTCATTGTAGATGATATTGTGGAGTCAGATTGGAATATTAGCAACCCATGAGGAAAAATTAGTGATTGAGAACCTCCTGGATTTTTTTTTTTTGAGAGGGCAGGAGAGAGAATGGGCCTATTTTTGTAACCAGCATAAGAAAGATATGAAATTGGGGTGCCTGGGTGGCTCAGTGGGTTAAGCCTCTGCCTTTGGCTCAGGTCATGATCCCAGGGTCCTGGGATCAAGTCCCGCATCAGGCTCTCTGCTGAGCAGAGAGCTTCCCCCCTCTCTCTGTCTTCCCCCCTCTCTCTCTCTGCCTGCCTCTCTGCCTATTTGTGATCTCTGTCTGTCAAATAAATAAATAAAATCTTTTTAAAAAAAAAGAAGAAGGATATGAAATTAATGGAGTGCTCCATTTGTCTGGGAAATCATAGTATAATGTTGAAAAAGCTGCAAAAGTTTCACAGCATTTGGAAAGTGAACTGGGTCCTAAAGGCAATGTTTTCACATTCAATTCAATGTTGGATTAAACCTTGCATTGGATTAAACCTTGCAAAACTAACTGGTCCATTAGCTTGGAATTATAGATAAGTTTCAGGATATATCTCAAGAGACCAGTACAGCCACAGGCTAAGCTAAGTAATGTTGTGCAAAGCAATAGTGGACAGTGAGTTCCAATCACTATCATATTTTTTTTAATTAGAGATCAACCTGTATCTTGGACATTTTGTGGACTAGAATTTCTACAGGAAATTGTGGGAGTGAGATAATTAAATACATATCTGAAATAGCATGCTCAAATTTCCACAGTCAAGTCAGAAATGTGCTCATTGAGCACAACCTAAACCTCTCCTAGGTAGTCAGCCAGTTTTGCCATCAGCAGACTAAGGAGCAATGTGTAGTTACTTTCCTAATATATCCCCATGTAATAGCATGAAGCTGCAAAGAGAAAAAAGAGGGAAAGGAGGGAGCTTCTCATGTGCCTAATCCAGAAATAGAGAATGGAGATGGAGTTTGGAATCAAGTTCAGAAAAGAAGAGGATGGCTTTCTTTCTCTATAAGTGAGACATGGGCTGTTCAAAAGATGAGAAGCACTGAATAGAATTGTAATGCCATGAAACTTCCAGAGCATTCTTCAAAAGTTCACTTTTCATTAATTTATGGATTAAGAAACCATATTATACTGTATTTCAAAACCCTATGTGTACCTGGTAAATGGGGACTATTCTGAACTGAGTGAAAGCTGTTTAAGATTAGTTACGCTCTACCTTGCATACAGGCTACCTTTTACTATAGAGTGAGGAGTCTTGGATATTGTCAGTTACATTTGACTGAGGAAGGTAAGGCAGATTTTCTTCAGATTTACCTCACTGGGTTAAATTTCTGAGGGTTTATCTAAAGTGGAGTTTTATTTCATTGACTGAGGAAGAGGGATGTTGGAATCTAAAGATTTTCGGAGGTGCTGCTGTAATAGACAGTTGTGTGTTACTTGAGACTATGGAAGAGCCCTGGGAGATACAATTGAAGGTGCCACAGTGTGTTAGGAAGTAGATTGTACCTTTTCTATCTATAGGAGACATGCATGGACCATGTCGTTTTTAGTAGAGAAAAAGCACAGTTCCAGAGCAACTCTAGAAAACTAAAGCTATTTATGGAAATTAATAAATATTGTGGATCAAAGAAAACCTAGATAAACAAAAACATCTTGCTTAGTTGCTTCAAGGATACCTTATCAGTACAGGGCCTTTCTTCTTATGAATCTGCAGCTGTGGACATTGAACATGAGGCCCACATTGGTGGCTAAAGAATAATTCATCTGTATAATGATTTTTTTTAATTTTACATATTATTGTAATTAAGGTTACATTAGTACTGCTTGTTTTGACTTTCTTGTCAAAATAAGCCTCACCCTCCCCACAAATAATCTATTTAATAGCTTCCTGTCTTTTTATCAAAGTGGTGGAATTTTATAAAGATACATATGTGTATATATAATATATATAAAGATACATATATATATATGTATACCATACCTGTATATATATATATATGAAATCTATTTTTTGTCATTGTTTTGCAAAATACATTTTTTTCATGGAAAGCTCTGTGAATTTGGTACAACTAATATTTTTGTTTTCATGCCTCTTCCATACGCTATGGTATGCTATAAACTATGTATGGTCATTCTCATATTAACAGAAATTAAATTTATCTTCAGTTTTTGTCCAGTATGAATAATGCTACAATAAATATTCCATGCAAGTTCTCTTCAGACAGAAATGTTTTATTTCTATGGGATAGATTCTTAGAAGTTGAAATGCTAGATTAAACGGTGTAAGTGTTTTTACTTTTAATAGATGTTTACAAGTGTAATAGTTCATACTTATATCATTAGCATATGAGAGTACCCTTTTCTTCACAACCATACCTGAAATAGTTGTTCCAGCTCTTTTCAGTTTTGCCAGTTCTGTGGTTATTAAGTAGAATCTTAATGGAGTCAATATACAAATTTCCTAGTCTGTGTATGCAGTGCTTCTAGAAATGTCACCACTGGAGTCTCATTTCTCAAAGTTCAAGGACATCTGGATATCCATTGTCTGGTTTGTAGTATGTGACAAAGGGACAACAGGAACTAGTTTCCTTTAATAAATGCCTCTAACTTAAGCAGTAAACTCCAAGTGGCTTATTGTTTATTGCATATGGTGGATCAGCAAAACAATATGCAGTGGAAGAAAGAAAATCAAGCACTATGATACCAAGAGCAATGGCCTTGGAGACCTGAATTTTGCTGTGAAATTTATGGTTCTGGGTTGGCATAAAGTAGCTGGCTGCTGGAAGTTTCCTTTTAATCTCTAATGGATTGGTTAAGCTCCCCATCACTTATAAAGTACATCAGGAGGCTAGGATGGGATATTTAAAGAAGTGAAGAATAGAAGATCCATCCTTTATAGAATATGCCCAGATTAACAGGGAGGTTTCTCTGTCACAAGAAAAAAATACCAACTCTATTCTCTGAAAAAAAGAGAGTAGAATGATGGTAGAAGAGGAGAGTTAGGAAGAGGTCTAGGGTCAGGATGGGAAAGCTATAACTTCAACACAGAGAGGCAAATATTCTCTTTCACGGTTCTTGAGCAAGAGACAGTGGCAATAGAGACCAAGGGAACAGCCAGTATATCTCAGACAGGTCATGGAGATTGGTATTTGGGAACTTTAAAGAACTCCAAAGTGGAAAGGCAAATCATATAGAACAGCCTCTTAAGAGCCAGACATGCCAGAGAACTTATTGCTGGTGTTAGGGCACAGAATAATACTTAAGCCCATCTTTAACTACTAGGAAGAGGTAACTTTACCTCCCTTTCTGAGAGCTTAATGATATCAATCAGAGGGATATAGCATGATGGGACATTTTTCCTCTCTAACACTCAACTATTCCAACGTACATCTACATACCATGGCTGGTAGAAGCCAGGGAGGCAAAAAGGGCTCTCATATTTAAGGAAGAGATTGGAAGTTTTAACTATAACTCACAGAAATCTGCTGAGAGAACGTTCAACTTCACAGTCTAAAAAGTCTGATTACCACCTTAGGCTTGGGGATCTTTGAATTCTCTTTCCCACTCCCACTTGGGTGTATTCATAATGAAATCAACTCAATCCATTTAATTGACATCCTCTACAGGAAGGTAAGAGGAGGTGGGGCTTTTGAGGAAGAAGAACAAAGAAAAGAGGAAAAGAGAATTCCCCTTTGGGAAGCACTTATTTCTCCAAATACTAGACATGGTGGTCATTTGCAAGCTTCAGAGCTTAGCATGAGGGACTCAGACTAGTTGAAGGCCTGAATCTTGGCTGAGCAGCATAAGGGAACCCACTCCAGAACCTCTATACCCATGTGGTTTTTGAAAAATTTAAAACATGTGCTGGAACCAAAAATTAGAGAACCGTCTTATGGATTCTTCCAAATTCAATGTGGATACGTGATCAGCTAACAGTAAAGTTGCTTAATAATGGCTATCCTTTTCCTTTCCACAGTAGGCATATAGATCTGGGGCTTTATTCATATGATAAATACTATTTAATATTTTCTAAAAACTGCAAGTTTTTCCAGTTGCCTTACATATAGTATCTCATGTAATTCCTGCTAAGTGCTAGACTCAGTTTATACAGAAGAAACAAATTCAGGAGCACCTGGGTGGTTCAGTCATTGGGTGTCTGCCTTAGGCTCAGGTCATGATCTCGGGGTCCTGGGATCAAGCCCCACATCAGGCTCCCTGCTCGGCTGGAAGCCTGCTTTTCCCTAACCCACTTCTCCTGCTTGTATTCCCTCTCTCGCTGTCTCTCTCTCTCTGTGTCAAATAAATAAATAAAATCTTAAGAAAAGAAAAAAAAAGAAACTAAATTTCATTCTCAAAGAGGGTAAGGAGCTCATTCAAGATCCCACACATTGTGAGTGATGGGAGAGAACTTCAAGGGCAGCTCTGCCTGACTCTCAGTTCCCTGTCCTTCCCACACTCTCTCTTCTAAACCAAGTAAAGATGCAGTAGCTCCTCGTGCTCACTGAGAGAGACCCTTGCAACTTCAAATTGTCTCAAGGGCCTTGGCATCCCAGTATAGTGGCCAGGTGCACTGGATTCATTGCAGAACTCCGCAACAGTGCTCTCTTTGTTCCGTGGCATTGAATTTCTGAGCATAATATTAGTGTCTCAGGAAATCCTCCCCAAAAAGTTATTTCCAGCCAGCAGCCACTGATTTATTCCAAATGTCTGACTGAGCTGAAGAGAGTTTCCTCTGGTCTGAAATTGCTTGTCCTGGCAGACAGATGTCTGCCCTGTTTCTTTTTAACAAAATTTGTCTCTGCTCCACAGGCTGAATGATCTCTCTCACCTCTGTGCTGTCAGTTTACCTGGAGGTAGCAAAATAATGAATATAAATAAGGAACAGATCCTATCATAACATCCCTCCTAACTGCTTTATTTGTTTTTCCTGAAACAATGATTTAATCTTCATTTGTATCCTTCATTATGGATGTTTCTTTTATTTCATATGCAGTACTTAGCCTTGGCAGCATCAACCCTACTGTTTGAAAAGCTCTTGGAATTTGAAGCAAAGCCACAGTCAAAGTTGACTTTGGCAGTCGTGTTTTTCAGACAGGCAAATTTCTCCAGTTTCCCTAAAAGGTATCTAGGGCACTGAGATGAGACCTTGTCCTGGACAACACAAAGACCTCTCAATGGATGTGAGGCATGCTCAAAGACCGTCTAAACACCAAACTTCTTAAACTTCGGGAAGCGAAGTAGCTAAAGTGGTTTGCTAAAACCAATCATTGTCTCACAGCTTTGCCAAGCAAAGCAGCCAGTGCTGGTATTGAATAGGATATGCCTAGGTTACGCCTGGTACTTTTGAGATAGAACACTGTAGTTATTTCATTAGAAAAGTATTTTATTGGGATGTTGAAGAGTGGGAGTTAGGGACGAGTATTATCGAATGTACTGATTTCATAATTAGCATTTGAATTTCCTCCCAATTTCTCTTTAGTCTGTGTATGTTTATGCTCTATGCATTTTTTGCCTTTTCAACCTTAACAGCACAGAGAATTCTGAGTCTTTTAAAAAGGTCTTTAAATGGGTTATAGGTGGCCTAGAGCATCTTACAGAGAGCTTCTGATGGATGTCACTGTTCAGAGCTCCCTCATTCACTCCCAATGTCCTATCTTCCATCCATCCACTTTTGCAGGTGCCCTCTGCTTTTTATTTTTTTCCCCACAGTAAACAAATTCTACCCGCTCTTTGGAACACTTCATTGCATTATTGCATCACCTGAACCTGGTTCTCCCCGAGGACACTTACTCTTGTATCTTTGTCAGGCAAATGCTGCTCTTTCTCACAGGCACCCCCAGTGCTGTAGGTGCCACAAAGCCCTGAGCAGTGAAGCTCATATCTCTTGGTTCCCCAGTGTCCCTTCTGAACTACCCTTCTTCCACTCTTCCCCTCCCAAATTCCTGCTCCTTGATGCTCATACTTTTCCTCCATGTGATTATTGCTGACTGTCTGGTCACTTCTGTTGGCTGATGTACATTTTGATATCCAGCTCACAGAATTCCTCTCTACCCCAGATCATGCCACTGTGCTGTGTGACATCACAGTTCACAGAGATTGCCATCCAACATGATATTCTTTGCCCCCTTAGTGCCAAAGTTTTAAACTGCTCATCTACATCAGCCATACTGATGGACATACTGCCTTGTCCACACTGTGGGTATTGTACACTCTGAATCCTACAACAGTTATTACTTTACCAATTATAGTAACTACCACTGATTAATCACATATATTTTTCTGCCAGGACCTTGAGCTATTACCTTCAGATTTATTTTTTCATTTAATTCTGAATTCAACTCTCTGAGGTAGACACTACAGTGACCCCATTTTATTGAGTGGGAAACCAAGGCTGCAAATGTTCGAGGAAATTACTCCACATTAGAGGGTGACTAATGGTAGAGCTTGGATTGAAAAATAGAGGTCTATTTTCAACTCCAAGTTGAAGCTTTTAGCTCCCACTATAGAAACATTCTGCTCTCTGACCTTACCTTTCTCTCTTCTGCCTCCTTTCTTCAGTGTTGTTACTCCTAACCTAGTTAGTCTCATGGTGTGCTCCAGGAGCTCCTTGGCCTGCCTGCTTCTTCTTCTTTTTTTTTTTTTAAGATTTTTTTTTTTTTTAATTTGTTAGAGAGAGCGAGCACAGGCAGACAGAGTGGCAGGCAGAGGCAGAGGGAGAAGCAGGCTCCCTGCAGAGCAAGGAGCCCGATGCGGGACTTGATCCCAGGACGCTGGGATCATGACCTGAGCCGAAGGCAGCTGCTTAACCAACTGAGCCACCCAGGCGTCCCCTGCCTGCTTCTTTTAAACATATTAGCTTCTCTGTGTTTTCGCTTTCTTTCCTATTAAGTTGATTCTGTGGACTGTCATCAAACTGTAGTTTTTGCTAGGTTCTCTTACATTCTTTCCTATTGTCCTTCCTCCACACCTGCCTAAAGAATTTTTAACCCACTCTACAAATGCGTTGCCAAGCAGTTTGGAGAGAAATCTCTCAAACTGTGGAAGATGCAAATCTTATTCCTTTTACTATGCAATAAAAGTAACTCTTTGGGGTGTCTGGCTGGCTCAGTCTGAAGACCATGCTGCTCTTGATCTCAGGGTTGTGAGTTTGAGCCCCACACAGTTTGTAGAGATTACTTAAATAAATAAAACTTTAAAAAAGTAATAACCATGCTTATAACTACTTAGCATCTAATTTAAACTTCCAATCTACTGGGTTACAGAAACTATATCTCAGTTTAGACATTCTTCCTCTTTTCCTGAAGTTGTATCTAATTTTCAAGTTATACAATGTTCAAATAAGATTCATTTGGGTGGAGATGGAAAAGAAAAAGCTTTCCTTGGAATTGTCAGAAAATCACCCTAGAATCCCCTGAGATGTCTTAATTCAGATTGGTTTTTGGCAGATGAGGAAGTACCTGCTTCATCCTACTTCATTGCTTACTCCAATGTCTCTACAGGTCTGTCACATCTCTTAGCTATTTATTATCCATGCTGGGCTGTGACACCAGGGGACTCAGCAATACCAGCATAATGTGGGTGCAGAAACAATGGAAAGGTGGTGTGTCCATGCACACATTCATTGAATATGCTGTGCTGTGCTGTGCTGTGCTGCCCACAGTGTCCTCCTTGCCCATTCTCTAGAACTTTTGACCTTAGATGCTCTTCAGATATTCAGGGAATTTGTGGTGGTGGTGGTCCCTTTTATTAGCAATTCCCTTTCTCTGTAATTCCATAATCCCCTCTTGATCACCTGTTTAGAGATTACTTACCATTTATGTCTAAGCTCAGACTCAGTTCCCAGACCCCCTAAAACAGGATCAGTGTCACTTTACATTTTTCCATAGAATTCTTGTCACTCTGCTTTATCAACACCTATGCATTCATCTACTTACTCCTTCTGGCTGTGAGATTCTGGGGATCAGGTGTCATGCGGGTCTGGATTATCATTAAGTCCTTACTGAAAGTAACAGAAACCCACTAATTTACTTTCCTTTTCTTCATTTATGCAAAATAGAAGAGAAGAAATTGTATTAATTTTTATGTCATCATGCATGTATTTAATGAAAAACTTGTCTATGATGGCTGTTTGATATGGAAACGTGTTTTTCAGAAATTTGGTATATTAATTTCTGTCATAGAACTTACGGACAAAATATTCTTTTTTTTAAGATTTTTGTTTATTTATTTGACAGAGAGATCACAAGTAGGGAGAGAGGCAGGCAGACAGAGAGAGAAGGAGAAGCAGGCTCCCCGCTGAGCAGAGAGCCCAATGTGAGACTCGATCCCAGGACCCTGGGATCATGACCTGAGCCGAAGACGAGGCTTTAACCCACTGAGCCACCCAGGTGCCCCAGGACAAAATATTCTTAACACAGCAAAGAGATACACCTCAAAGAGCTAAAAATAATGGATGAGTACAAATTATCATCAAAGACTGATGAGGATATGGAACCACTGTAACTTTTGTACATTGCTGATAGTCACATAAACTTGTACAACAACTTGGGCACCTGGGTGGCTCAGTGGGTTAAAGCCTCTGCCTTCAGCTCAGGTCATGATCTCAGGGTCCTGGGATCGAGCCCCACATCAGGCTCTCTGCTCAGTGGGGAGCCTGCTTCCCCCTTTCTCTCTGCCTGCCTCTCTGCCTACTTGTGATCTCTGTCTGTCAAATAAATAAATCTTTTTTAAAATAAATAAGTAAATTTGTACAACGACTTGAGAAAACTGTTTGATTCATCTACTAAAATTCAGTATTTGCATATAGTTTAATTAGTTGTTTCCATGTGTGCCAGAAGACATAAATAATAATATTCAGAAGAGCATTATTTCTAAAGACCCCAAATTGGAAATAGTACAATTGTACATCCACAGTAGAATGGATGAATGAAATGGATCATATTCATGCAGTAGAATGTTACTGTTGCAAAGAAAATGAGTGGACTGTAGCTATACACATAAACATGGCTGAATCTTATAGCTGTTTTCATTTATATAAAGTTCACTAACAGGCAAAACTAACTTAACCATACCAGAAGTTCAGAGAGTGGTAACCTTGGAGGAGGAAGAATTATTGGGATGAGGCATGAGGGGAATTCTGGAGGACAAGAATATTCCCCTTCCTGACCTGGATGGTAGTTTATGGCATGTTCAGTTTGTGATCATTTGTATTTTATGATTTGTACACATTTTTGCATGTGTGTTATACTTTAATAGAAGTGTTTTTAAAAACCCAAGTTGATGATAGTATATCTGTATGCCAGAAATACATCTGGGTAAAAGTTAGAAGAGGTCACTTTGGATATATATGGTAAATACTCTTTACAGGAGCTTACAAGTTCACCAGTATAAGTCTATTGCTCTCCTTCTAGAAGCTTCGAAGACTCCTTTCAACACTGTAATTACAGTTTAACTAGGTGAGCATACTCTAAAGCAGGGATTTTTTTTTTTTAGGTTATTTATTTATTTAACAGAGAAAGACACAGCGAGAGAACACAAGCAGGCGGAGTGGGAGAGGCAGAAGCAGGCTTCCTGCTGAGCAGGGAGCCCGATGCAGGGCTCAGTCCCAGAACTCTGGGATCATGACCTGAGCTCAAGACAGCCAGCTTAATGCCTAAGCCACCCAGGCGCCCCTAAAGCAGGGATTCTTAACCTTTTCTTTTTCCTCAGCTAGTTTGATATGACCTATAAACTAATATACCTAAGATTACAAAGGAAACACATTGTAGTACAGTTATCAAAATATTAATTATGAATTTTCATTAATACTTTGAACAGCAAGACAGTATATTTAGAAACTAGAAAAGTTAGTTAAATTTTATTTTAAAAAGATATATCCTAGAGAGGGTGATATTTACACCTTCCTATGCCACATAACAAACAGGAGTATCTTTACAGAAAGTTAAGAAATGTCGTTTGAACCATCCAGTCTTACAGAACTTAAACAGTGAAGATGACTTACTTCCATGTATGTATTGATGAATGAACAGCTGAAGATATCAGCATGGGTGCTCTGTCACCATTAGAATTTGCCACCACTTGATGATAGAACCAACACTAGATGCCATGCAGTTGTCCAGCTGTACATTATGAGCAGCCGTAGGTAGAAAGATCATAAGAAATGATCTAGTGGCAAGGCTAATAGCCCTTGTAATTTCTAAGTAGTGGTGAAAAAAATCAGTACTTGAAGTATCTATAACAAGTATAAAATATTATACAAATTATCCTGTAATGTAATACAAAAATATTTTTGTTTCTTTTGGTCTGTATAAAGTCACAGGTACTGCTGATACTTCCGTGATTTGTTGCTTATATTCATAACGAAGGAAATGCTGCATTTTAGTTAGAAGTTAGGAAAGTAAAATAAAGATTAAAGTATAGATATAATTTTTCCCCACCCAAATTATGCATTCCCTGAATTTTGTCCTGGGTTAAGAACTGCTGTTTGAAAGTGAAGGTGTGAATTTCTGTGTTGACCTTTCTTGTTGAAGAATAGGTTGTAGGGAAGAGATGATACAAAAAGTCCTCAGTAATCACAAGTGACACTTAAAGCTTTTTTGTAAACAAAAAGCTAAGGTTAAGACTAAATAGAAAACAAGTAGTGCTCAGTACGCTCAGGAGAACTACACCCTGAACAAAAAACCACTGACCCTAATCCTTTATTGTTTATGTTAAGGCATCTGTGTAGGTTGGGACACTTAGAAACGTAAATTGACAACTGGAAATACTTAATTTGTTTTCTTAGGTTAGGTCCCTTCACATAAATGTAGACTACAGAATGAAACAATTGGGTAACTTCTGCTTATCCTTCACATCTCAGCTCACCCTACATGTCAACCTGTTAAGGAGCACTTCCTATTCCCAGAGTGCCTGGAACTTCCCTATATGTAACACTCATCATCCTGATAATTTGGGGTTGGGGATTTGTTCTTTTATTTTATTAGATTATAAACTTCATCATTATAAGTCCGATTCCTGCAGAAGGCTGATTTAATGCAGAACGACTCATTAATAATAGGGGGCTTTCAAAAAATTAGAAGTCAGAATATCAATGTATCCAACAAATAACAACTTCACTGACAGATGGAAGCTCCACAAAATTGAAAGGGAAAATGCTCCCTCTTTTATATGGGCAAGCCACTTAAATCCCGTATGTGTTTTTCCTCAGTTTTACCTACGAGATAATTTTTATTATCCTCTTTAAGTTAGGTAACTAAGTTAATAAAATGTAAAACTGCTTTTGACAAAAAGATCTTTTCAAAGGGTTACTAAGAATTACACTGCTGAGTAAATTAAATTCATTGTAGAGGGAGATCAGCTGTGACTAATCTAGATCTTTTTTTCCTCACATTATTCCTTGATTTATTTTCCACAGTTTACCAGACAAAATCAGCTTTTCTTCTGAGTGATTGTGATCTGTGTTTTAATACAAAATGATTTCTTTGTATTCCAAATGAGTAGCTTATATAAGGAGGAGGTTAATTTTTTTCACTCAGTTCAGCTCTGCTGGTAGTATTAACTATAAAAAGGATAAGATTTGTGGCCTTGATATATATCCTTGAATATTGTTGCATGTTGTAAAATATATTTTTTTATAATACCACAAGAACTAGGGCAAGGATGAATGACCCTCAGCACTATTTTCACCCATTAATTTTATTTTATAACTTTATTGTTTGATACTCCTTTTCAATGAACTGGGCCTATGCCCTCAATCCTTAAAGAGAGAACATTCACTACTATTTACTGGCATTATTGTTTACCATCATGAGCCAGGAGTAAGCTCACAAGATAAGTAGCTAATTGCTTGTGGGATTCTTTGTGGCAATATGAATTAAACACACATTTCCTTTTGCACATTTTCTTCAAAATATGAAAAGCCAGTGATGAGTAGCTCTACTTTGCAAGGAACCTAGTTTTCTGATCAGAGAATTAAATATATTTGTAGCTAATTAATTCTCTAGAAATCATGGAGATCAAAAACATGTATCAGTGGGGAAGAGTTGACACTTGCACCAATCTATAGGGTTTTGACTGGTGATACCCTACATTAAAACATTTCTTGGTTCAAGCATGTCCCCTAATCTATGAGGCTGGTTCCTAGGAACTCATCTGATCACTTGCTAGATCAAATGCTGAATGAGGCCAAGGCTTTTCCCAAAGGAACATCTTGGTCGTGCATGCACTTAACTCCTGGGTTGTACCTCCATACAGGTGTTCTTCTGTGGGAGAACAGCAACTACATTTGTTTGTTTGTTTGTTTTATTTAAATTCCATTAGCCAACATATAGTACATTATTAGTCTCAAATGTAGTGTTCAAAGATTCATCAGTTGAGTATAACACCCAATGCTCATCATATCATGTGCCTTCCTTAATGCCCATTACCCAGTTACCCCATTCCTCTGATTTTTTTTTAAAAGAGCAAAACCATGTGAACTCTGCAGTCTGCTCTCTTGATCTCCAAAGTATACAGATTTTCACTCAAGCAGCAATTAGCAATTTCACTATACTCATCACGTTACTAAAACATATGTATGTACAATATGTCACCTGCTCTTCATCTGGCTGACATTTGGGAATTCCATTGACATTCTAGATTCCATTTCAGAAAGGCTCTTGAAAGGGAGGTACCATTTGTCACCTCTTGGTTACTCTTGGTCATATTCTATGCTTAGTTTAGACATGAGCCAACTATACATGAGAACCATATGCCTTGCTCTTTACAGAAGTATTTTTATTTTTTTATTTTTTTAAAGGTTTTATTTATTTATTTGACACAGAGAGAGAGACAGTGAGAGAGGAAACACCAGCAGAGGGAGTGGGAGAGGAAGAAGCAGACTTCCTGGTGAGCCTGATACAGTGCTCAATCCCAGTTCTGGGATCATGACCTGAACCGAAAGCAGAAGCTTAACAACTGAGCCACCCAGGTGCCCCTATAGAAGTACTTTTAATAACTTGTTCATTCACATATTGCTCAAGTTTTTATTCAAGACTGTTTTAAGAAACAATGGTATCTTTACTTCTCAGGCAGATATTTTATAAAATGTATGTTAACAGTTTTTGCAACAGCATTTCCTATATAAAATTCCTGGTAAAAAATTTATTTTAGGATTTATTAAGAGAAAAAATTTAATGAAACCAAACTTCATTTTCTCGGTAAAAAAATCTTTATTTCAGCTTATTTTAATGTACATTGTGACACTACATTTACTTTTTTTTGCTAACTCCTAGGAGACTCAATTAAATCTGAGGTATAGTTATAGCAATTACATTAAACCTTACATCTAACACATTTGGACTAATTACATTAAACCTTACATCTAACACATTTGGACATCTATTTTTCCTTGGTTTTCATTTTTCATTTTCTATTTTATTATCCCAGTATATATCTCTTATGATAATTTTTGTCAGATTGTGTTGGAAAGAAATTAGATCCATGGTACTCCAACCACCAACCCCCACAACAGAAGGGACGTATATTACATAATGCATGAAAGAGACAGTTCAGCCACTGTGGGAATAAGCTGGATGAACCCAGATTGAATGGATGAAGTCTCTAATCAATACACAAATATTTGTGCCTATGCAGGATTGGTTTCCAAGATAGAATAAATGAATTAGAAATTTTAAAATTATGAAATAGAAAATTAGAACACTGAGAGAGCTAAAGATGTATTCATAACCAGCAGCATGTGTCACATAGTAGTTTAACTTACAGAATTACAAAAGAGCTTTCACTAAAAAGGGATTTTAGCTGATTTTGAATGGTAGAGAACAGGATGACAGATTGGATGTGTAGATATGTTTGCATAATTGTGTGTGTTCTTATGCATGTTCATGTTATTAGAAGATCAGAAAGAGTGTGTTTGGAGAAAAAGAAAATAAGTAAAACACAGCATTTTAATGATACCTACTAATAGTGAAGGATAACAAAAGCCCATTCTTCTACATAAGATTTTAACTCCCAGCTAAGTTTCTAATTTTCCCCCCAGTAAAGATTAAATGTCAGTTGTGTTTTTAGGAATCATTGGTAAATTATATCTGGACTGGAAAAATTAGAGATCTGATAGGAAGCCACAACTGTGGGCCTCCCTGAATATGATGACTCTTATAGTTGGATGTGTTCCTTGTGGGGATCTATGGGACAGTTTGTAGAAATCCAGGATCCTGTGGGGCAGCAACTTTTAAGCCAGTGTAGTTCATTCCCTTGTGCTTGAACTGTCACCCAGGGTGACCAAGAAGGCCTTAACACTCTTCTCGGCTGACTAAACTTTGTTCACTTTTCTTTCTGACTATATGCCCCTGATTTCCCTCTTTTTGGAGAACTTAGAATTGTAAATTCTTCCTCTATCTCTGAGATGTAAATCTTCTATAACCTAGGACTATCTTTCTCCAGGACCTGGGAGCTTTCCTTTGAAATGTAATCACTAAGAAAGAAAAGAAAGATAGGACCCCTGACCATTGCAAGGGTTCACGTCTAACTTCTGTGGGCTCTAAGTGACTGTTAGCAAACAGAGAACAAATAATGTGGCCTAATCATAGACTAACATCCCTGCTTAAGATCACCCCAGTGGTTAAAGATATTCTCACCTTTGAAAAAAAAAAGGATATTCTCACCTTTGAAAAGGGAATTCTTTTTTTTTTTTTTAATTTATTTATCTGTCAGATAGAGAGCGCAGGAGTGAGCACAGGCAGAGGCAGAGGGAGAAGCAGGCTCACTGCCAAGCAAGGAGCCCGATGTGGGACTCGATCCCAGGACGCTGGGATCATGACCTGAGCTGAAGGCAGCCGCTTAACCAACTGAGCCACCCAGCCATCCCGAAAAGGGAATTCTTGTACACTGTTGCTGGGAATGTAAACTGGGATATGTACTATGAAAACCAGTATAGCGCTTCCTCAAAAAATTAAAAATAGAAATACCGAATGATCCAATAATTCTATTAGGTATTTTCCCAAAGAAAATGAAAATACTAATTCAGAAAGATATATGCACCTGTGTGTTTACTGCAGCATCATTTACAGTAGCCAAGATGCAGAAGCAACCAAGTGTCCATCAGCAGACATATGGATAAAGAAGATGTGGAATATATATGCAATGAAATATTACACAGCCTTAAAAATGATGAGGTCCTGTCATTTCTGACCACATGGATGGACCTAGACAGCATTACTCTAAGTGAAACAAGTCAGACAGAGAGAGACAAATATCATATGATTTCATTCATATGTAGAATCTATGAAAACAAATGAATCAATAAACAAAACCAGCATCAGACCTAGAAATACATGATGACTGCCAGAGGGAAGGGGATCTGGATGGACAAAATGAGTAAAGGAGAATGGGAGTTACAGGCTTCCAGTTATAGAATGAATAAGTCACAGAAATGAAATGCACATGGTAAGTGTTATAGCCAATGACATTGTAATAGCATGGTGTAGCACCAGCAGGTGGTACAGTTGTGGCCTAACATAATGTATAAACTTGTCGAATTACTATGTTGTACACCTGAAACTCATGTAACTTTGTGTGTCAACTACACTCAAATTTTTTTAAAAAGTTGTTTTTAATCTTCCCATCTTTTATTTCAGGAGAGTTGAGTTCATTCTCTATTCCTTAAGCAATAGTCTTGAATAAAGTCTTCCATGCTATTATTTTTAATGAGTGACCAGTGTCATTTTTCTTTCACAGGGATGAGGTGAGGGAGAAAAGAGGACAGTGGCAGGTTGGTTGTGTGGACTGCTATAAAGACTACTTCCAAAGAAGCCTG
>RCUC01142047.1:0-20064 GCA_003697995.1 Taxidea taxus jeffersonii | reverse complement strand
TCAGACTTTGGTGAACTATAACAGGCTGCTGAATCTAGAACAGCTTTCTAGACTCAGGAATATGCTGGACATAGTAATAAGCCAGTCTGATGGTCAAGTCTCAGTGAGTCACTCTTGTGTTCTTCAACCTGAATTTATGGCCTCAACCCACCAAGGAGCAACTTTCTCCTGAGGTTTGGATGTGCTTGGATTCACAAACTGTTATGACCCAAGGGCATTCTGAGCATGTGCCTTGTGCAGAAGCACAGCACAACATTGCTTAGTGGTGTTCTGGCGTAAAGCTCCCTCCTTATGCTGGTCTTTTCTACCCTGTCCCCTTTATCAGCACTCAGTCCCTTGTATGATCTTCTAATAACCTCTTGCCTTAGGTGGTTGGATTGAGCTGGGGACCATGTCTAGGAACCAGAGTGGTAATTCTTGGCCTTGCTGTGCTGGGCGAGAGGGGACCTCATGATGCTGCTTAGCTCTCTCACCACTCACAAGCAGGACACACGGTCTTCCAGCATTAAGCTTCAGGATACAGTGCAGGCTGGACCAGTGCTACTTTGGGTTTCTTTTTGGAGAAGGGAGATAACTGCAGCCAGGTGCATTCAGTGTGTATTATCTCCTGTGCCACAGAAACTGTGGTGCCCTTCGAGGAAGTTCTTATGAACTTGCTGGTGGTACTTGCTGGTGTTAGGCCTACAACATCACTAAATAAATGTGACTGGGAGGGAGGACAGTGTGAGCCAAAAAAGCTTTTTGACTCTACTGAGGGTCAGGCACAGAGGGTGTGGTGGCAAGTTCCGCTGATCCCTGGTTTGGAGGCATCCTGCAAACCTCTGGGTGTGTGTGTTTCCTGGGGGAGGGAACACAGTCTTTTCTCGCAGGTGCCTTGACAGCCGCTACCTGCATGGCAACGGGCTCCTAGCCTCCTGGGAGGTTTGCAGCTGGAGGCCCTGGAGAGAGCAGGACTCCTAAAGAGGTTGCCACAACAGATAGCCTTAGGGGAATTGTCGAGGCCAGAGAGAATGCCCTTATCCCCGAAAGGACTGGACCTCTTGAAACAAGTAAAGGTACTAGGGAAAAGAAACAACAAAATGTAGAATTAGAAGAAATAATTTTGGAAAGGGTGTTGTGTATTTGGCTTTGTTTGCTTTTTTTAAAAAATTTGGTTGAGGTGAGTGACTTGTGGCAAAGTGTTTCTGCTTCTCAGAGCTCCCTCAATAGAAAATGTGTGGTTTCTGAGCCCTTGTTGTGTAGAGTTGAAAACTTTTGGACCTCTCGTTAACTCTTTCTTTAGAAATTAAAAAAAGTTTTTTTGAGAAAAAGAGGAAAGGATGGCCCTATGTGAACTTTTGCACCTTTCTGTTGTAATATTCTGACAGTCGTGAATGGTGTTGATGGTGCCCCATAACTTAGAGAAGGCCCTGGAGTGTGTCTGAGTGGGATTTCGAAGTTCTCTTTTCTCTTGCTTTGTGCCCTTTCTGGCAGAGATAGTGGGCGAGCTCCCAGGCACCGTGTGTCGGGTGCAACATGTGTGGACACGTGGCGGCTGCTGTGGACAAACTTAGATGTATGTCTTGCTCTTCCTTTTGCTCTGCTTTCTGATTTTATTAGTACTCAGCTCATTTGGAAATATCTTTCAAATGGAATTGTGGATTATATGTACCATTTTGACTTTTTCTGGTAAGTAGAAGATTAGCTAGGTGGTCCTGTGGTGCTGGTTTAAAGCAGTGTGTGTGAGATCGATTTGAAGAATACATTTTTTTCTTTTGAAACAAGGCTTCTATTTTGATACATTTGCTTATGCTTGGAGCTGACTTGCCAGCCCATGAGACCAAAGTTCTGTGTGGCCTTTGTCGCCCGCCAGTGAGCTCAGCAGCGCTGCCAGGCTGCCTGTGCACAGAGCCCCTTGGCTCCCAGCACTCAGTGTGGCGGTGTCTGGGACGTGCAGACAAGAGCCAGCTGTAGCCAGGGTGACCTATCGGGTGTGGTACTGTCAGGGTCCCTCCTTAGTAATAAGTGCTGGAGATGTTCACCGTGGCCTGGTGAGTTTGGTAAGTGCAATTTTTCTCTGAAAGATTGGGCAAACAGAGACAAGGATGGTGTTACTCGGGGAGAGTCAACAGTTGGTCTTTGAAAGCATGGGCTAGCTCTCCTTTGACCTGTGAGACCTTTGGCCTCTGCTTCTGTGGGCCTCACCTTCTTGTCCTTGGTTGGTTGACCCTTCGGGTTCCTTCCACTGCTGAGGATGCTACTGACCTGGAGACATTACATGCAACCAACCTCCAGCCTGTCTGGATTAAATGTGGACTTGCTTTCAGCTTGTGCTGGTAGTTTTAGGACTAAATCTTCAAGGAGGCAATGGCCTGTGAAGGACCCAGTGGTGACGGGTGGGTCTTTCTCTTCCATCGGATCTCACAGGACTTGACTTAGAATTAGGCATCTGCTGTCAGTTGGGCAAATGGCTTTATGGAAGGCTGTTTTCATTTTAGCCTATTTAGCACTGATTTGGTGTGCATTAAGGGCTTCTTACAAGAATATTTTAATTCCAGAATTTGTTCATCGTCTTACATCCTCACGCCATCCTTGAAGTGGGGGAGGGTGTGCTTTCCGCGCTTTTAATCTAGTGCTAGTTGACATGGTCACTCACTCTCCTCACCCAGCCTAGATACGACTCCCCTGGTCTTGGGCGGTGATCCTCTCACGGGACAGGGTTTGCCCCATCTGCTAGTGTCTCTGGGTCTTGCTCAGAGAACAGTCTGTAATTGGGGTTCACAATGCTGTCAACTACTCCAGATGAAGCATTTTGTGCTTTTCCCTTTTGGATGTGGCATCTGAAAAGCCCAAGCAGCATGAGGGGCCCCAGCAGATCTCCTGCCTTCTCCTGGGGGTGCCAGTGTGGGGTCCGTGCTGACCTTGCTGCTGTTTGGGATGAGCCAGCTCTAGACGTCTGAGGCTGTGCTGTGGCTTCCTTGACACTTTTTGATAGTTTGAAAATCTGCTTTTATGAACTTGGAGAAGATAATCATAACAGGCTCTAGTAGGATTGAGGTAAAACTTTGTTATGTTACATAAAAAGTGGGTGAAACGTGCATTGATCTGAATAAATTAAACATATAATCAATAGTGCTTTGAGTTTGAAGGATCAGTGCCATTGGCCACCACTCTCCTGTATTACATTGATATATTTGTTTCCAAAATAGGCATTTATTTATTTGTATTTTTTTTTTTTTAGAGAGGGAGTTCATGGGCACAAGCAACAGGGGTGAGGAGCAGAGGAAGAGGGAGAGAATCCTAAGCAAACTATCTTATATAGGAGTTGCAAGTATGGTACAAAACACCTTTTCTGAACCATTTGAGAGTCAGTTGGGCATATGAAACCTTACCATCCGTGGATATTTTTATGTTTCCCACAAACGAGATACTTCCCTCTTTAACCACAATACAACCATCAAAATCCGGTGGTTAATGAGAATACTTTGCTACCTTCAGACCCATTCACGTTTCACCAGAAGGATCCAGTTCAGAGTCATGTGGAACATTTCATTGCCAGGTCTCTGTAGTGTTCTTCAGACTGCATCTTCCATCTTACCTTGGCGTTCTTGATCTTGACACTTTTAATGACTATAGCCACTTATTTTGTGGAATGTCTCTCCATGTGGGTTTGTCTGCTGCTTCCTTTTGCTTAGCTTCAGGCTTTGCATCTTTGGCTGAAACAGCGCAGAAGGAATGCTGGGTTTTCTTTGCGTTTTGTAAGGTGGCACACACATTCAGTGTGTCCTGTTACTGGTGCTGTTCACTTTGGTCATGGATTAAGGTGGTGTCTGCCAAACTTCTCCCCTGGGGAGTCAGTATCATTTGAAGTGTGTGGTGGTGTGGGGAGGGGGATACTTGTGAAATTAAATGTTTGTTCCAGTCAGACTTTGGTTTTCATCACATACCTGTATCAACACAGGCTCACCGCTCCCTGTTTGATTCAGTGCGCCCTCCCTGGCTCACAATTTACAGTAATGTTCAGAGTGACCAGCGAGAGCCCCCTTAAAGCTGGCCCTCTGTCCTTCTGAGGCATCCCCCTTACTCGTTTCGAACATCTTGCTTTTTGGTACACCAGGACACTCTGGGCTTATGCCTTCCCTGTCCCTTCAGAGAGGCCTGGTACCTTTTGATGGCAGGTGGTCTTAAGAGAAGCAGAGTGTGGACACCAGGTAGCTTGTTGAAGTGTTACCGACCCAAGGCCTCTCAGTGGATAGAGCCACAGAAAATGTGTGTGTGTGTGTGTGTGTGTTTACACATATGTACATGTACACACTTACAGGTACATGTATGCACACAGTGTTTATGACACAATCATCATGTCTGTTTTTCTGTATTGAAAAATGAGTTTTATTCCAGTACTTCCAATTCTAGTCAAATATCTTGATGTTCATTCCAGTTTCTCCGTTTTAAATTGGTAGCTGTTTATCCAACAGTGATATTTCCAACAGTGTTGCCAGTGTCCCTGCTGTATTTGCTTATTTGAGTAGTCAGCCATGTGTGTTACCAGTCTCCTCTGCCCTCGTCACCTTGCTCAGCCTCTGCTGTTCCCACCCATGGACATCCTCCCACTTCACCTGGGCTCTGATAACACCAGCAGTGTGGACGTACTCTAACGTGGAAGCTCAAGTCCTATATGCTGTCTTTGTGCCCTCTTCAGGCCACTGCCTGACCCACCACTTCATTGTTTGTGACCATACACCTCCTGTGACATGGACACATCACTGTAGTTGCCACTTGCTCACTGACGCACACTTGAGTTCTTTCGAGTTCTTTGCCTCTGACAGTGCTGCGGCAAGCTGCTTTCTTGTGTTACACCTATGCCTTTTGCACTCTGCTGCTGGTACTTCTGGAAAGTGGCTTCTCTGAAGTGTGATCGCTGAACAGGATTGTATGTTGTTGGTGATGTTTTTAAATTGCCTTCTAGTTTTAAGTGTCCTCAGTAGTTCCCATTTTTCCTCACCATTTCAAAAATTGCACCAGTTTTGTTGATCTTTGTTGATCTCCTGAAGTAAGGACTGAGTGAAGATGAACATTCATGTTTATTAATTTTCTATGAACTCTCTGACCACGTGTCCTAGCCTGTTGAGTTGTTTGCCAGAGAAAAATTCTTATTTGTAGCCTCACTTCTATATAAGATAGTCTGTGCTTGTGTGAAATTCTCAAGCTATTGCAGGGTCAGATGAGTCAGTACCTTCCTTGATGGTGTCTACAGTCTATATGAGGATGCTTTTGCACCCCCAAATCACAGGTTTTTCTCCTCAATCTTCTAGCCCCTTAAGGCTTGATTTTTTAACTTTCAGATCTTTAATCCAGCTGGAATTTATTTGAGTTTGGTGTGAGGCAGGGATTAATTTTCATACTTTTTCCAAAATGGAAATTTATTATTGGCCCACTTCTGTTTGTTGCTGTCCTTCCTTACTAATTTAAAAGGGCACTTGTGTCAAATGATAAATTCCTAAATACTCATCAGTCTGTTTTGTTCATACTTTTTCCTCCTCCAAGCGAATACCAGGTCTAGTTACTATTGCTTTGCAGTGTGTTTTGCTAATTTTAGGTGAATCTGAACTCTTTTTTGTATGCCAAATAGTCTAGGCAGATTTTATTTTTAGGTGAATCTGGGAAATTTTTTTTTAACCATTAAAAAAAAAAAAACCTCCTGGGATATTGGGTTAGTTTTTTAGGGCTGCCCTAATAAATGTACCTTCAGACAACAGAAATTTATTCTTTCACAGTTCTGGAGGCTGGAAATCTGGCAGGGCCACACACTCCTTCTGTGGGCTCTGGGAGAGAAGCCATTCTTTACCTCTTCTGGTTTTTGGTGGCTGCCCGCACACTCCTTGGCTTGTGGCCACATCAGCCCAGCCTCTGCCTCCATCTTCATACAGCTTTCTCCTCTGTGTGATGTCTCTTTGTTGCCCATGTGTGTTTCATAATACTGATTTACTGAACTTGCCTCCCATTTTCCTAGCTTTTCATTATAATTGAGGGACTTCTAGACAGATGGTCTTCTGCAAATAGTGGCATTTGTGTCTTTGCTTAATTATGTCTTGTTCAGTTGCATGTTTGACAGTCTATGTCAACAGTGGACATCCTTGCCATTTTGTTACTTATTTTAATAGGATATTTTTAGCTTTACTCTAAATAAGATATATTTTACTTCTGGGAAATATTCTTCATGTGGCCATTTTCTTCTTTTCCTGATGTTACATTCTATAGGAAGCAAGGACTGCATACTGACTTTCCTCATTCTTTTGGGTATTTATTTTTTTAAAGGTTTATTTATTTATTTATTAGAGAAGGAGAGAGAAAGAGAACATAGAGGGAGAGTGAGAGGGAAAAGCAGACTCCTCACCAAGCAGGGGGCTCAACACGGGCTCCATCCAGGACCTTGCAATTGTGACCCAAGCTGAAGGCAGATGCCCAACCAACTTAGCCAACCAGGTGCCCCTTTTTTGGGTATTTTTAAAGGGCTTTTTTTTTTTTTTTTTTTTTAAGATTTTACCCATTTATTTGACAGAGAGATCACAAGTAGGCAGAGCAGCAGGTGGGGGGGGGGGAGCAGGCTCCCCACCAAGCAGAAAGCTCAATGCGGGGCTCGATCCCAGGACCCTGAGACCATGACTGAGCCAAAGGCAGAGGCTCAACCCACTGAGCCACCCAGGTGCCCCTTTAAAGGGCTTTCTATGAGTCATATATATGTTTATTTGTTCTCCTTTGAGATCTTACATTTGAGATGCATACATTTCCTAATAATGAATCCTTATTGTATCCCTACCTCGTCATGGTGTCTTACTCTGTAAATTAAATGCTGGATTTATTGGTTTGGTGTTTTATTTAAAAACTTTCCATGTTTGAGTCGCCTGTGTGGCACAGTTGGTTAAGCGTCTGAGTCTTGATTTCTGCTCGGGTCATGATACCAGGGTTGTGAGCCCCATATTGGGCTCTGTGCCTGGCATGGAGCCTGCTTGAGAGTCTCTCCCTCTGCCCCTCTCTGCCCCATTCAAGCCCTTATATTCTCTCTCTTTCTCTAAAAAACAAACTCCCAAACTCCCCATGTTTATAAACTGGTTTACAGTGAAGAATCTTTTTTTTTCCTGCAGCACCCACTCATTGTTTGGGGAAGCAAACAGAGCCTTGATTTGCCTCTGGGGATTACCCTTTCCACCAGTACAAACTGTGTGTTTTGGATGAAATGGCCCAGCTGCATGGGTGGACCCTGATTGGCTATGGCTAATAGACATATCCCATATTTTTGGTCCCTTGACTACAGTTACTGGTCCCCTGATGGGTTTAGAATCCAATTAATGCCAGTGAGATACAAAAATAATTTGTGAGGGCCCCATGGGGCAAAGAAGCTCTTACTTGCTTGGGAGCTACCAGAAGATACAGTTATTGCCATTTGTAGCAGTTCTTATTTCAAAACCAAGAAAGGATAGTATTGTATCATTGTGAGTTTGTTTTCTCTGTGTGCTCTTTTCTTTGTCAGACTAGAAGGAGTTAATTGCTGTTTAATTGCTGTTTTCTTAGAAACTGATTTTGGCTTTGATTGACCAAGTTAGCTTTTTTTTTTTTTTTTTAAGATTTTATTTATTTATTTATTTGTTAGAGAGAGAGAGAGAGCGAGCACAGGCAGACAGAGTGGCAGGCAGAGGCAAAGGGAGAAGCAGGCTCCCTGTCAAGCAAGGAGCCCGATGTGGGACTTGATCCCAGGATGCTGGGATCATGACCTGAGTCGAAGGCAGCTGCTTAACCAACTGAGCCACCCAGGCGTCCCCAAGTTAGCTATTTTTTATTTTTGTTTTCTATCTCACCAATTTTTTAAAAATTTATTTATTTTTATTTTCTTAAGTAGGCACCATTCTGGGTGTGGAGCCCAACATGAGGCTTGAACTCAAGACCCTGAGATCTAGACCTGAGCTGAGATCAAGAGTCGGACACTCAACTGACTGAGCCACCCGGGTGCCCTTCACTAATTCATGTTTTGTTTATTACTTTTACTTTTTAAAAGTTTTCTCTTTCCATTTGACTTGAATCTTTAGCTCATTTATCTTCACTCTTCCTTATAATAAAATTTAAAAGTTTGATTCACCCTCTGAGTGCAGCTTTGGCAGCATCCTTATAGATTTGGGTAAGGAGTTCTTTCTGATCCTTTTTTTAAAGCCTTTTATTAGGAAAATGTTCAAACATATCCCGAAATAGAAGAGAATACTGATGACTCAGATACCTAAAAACCAGCTTTAACAATTACTACATTTTGCCATTTTGGTTTTGTCTTCCTCTGCTCTCCCCAAACTTCTTAGTTTTGAGTATTTTAGTATAAGCAAATCTCAGATTACCTGTCACTTGGAAATACTTTACCGTGTATCTTTAGTAGAGGAGGACTTAAAGAAACCATACCTGACTGAATTAACTATATGCTGTTAATATTGTCCAATATCTATTCTGTGTGTAGTTTTCTACAAAAGTCAAAGAGGGTTTATTTGAATCAAAACCCAAAGAAGGTTTCTCCACACTACATTTTGTTGATGCCACATTTGTCTCTCTCTTTTTTTTTTTTTTTTTTTGAGCATGCAGAAGCAGGTGGGGGGAATGTTAAGCAGACCCCCACTGAGCACCAAGCCCCAAGTGAGCTCAGCTTGATAAGGCAACTTGCCACTCCAGGCTCAAGCGATCTCACAACCCTGAGATCATGATCTGAGCTGAAGTCAAGAGTTGGACACTTAACCCACTGAGCCACCTAGGCAGGGGCCCATCTTTTGTGTTTGTTTGTTTAATCTGTAACAATTTTTCTTTTTTTAAATGCCATTTATTTATGAAAGCTACAGGGCCATTGGTGTGGTGGCATACCCCACTTTTCGGGTTGGGTTGATTGTATTGTGGTGTGTAGTGTGTTTCTGTGATCCTCATATTTCCCATAAACTTGTAGCTATGTCTAAATGTTTAATTTGTTCCAGGTTTGATTTGTTTTTTTCAGGGCTGTGTAAGGGTCAAAAATATATTCTGGTGGCGCCTGGGTGGCTCAGTCGTTTAGCATCTGCCTTCTACTCAGGTTATGATCCCAGGGTTCTGGGATCGAGCTTGCGGCAGGCTTCTTGCTCAGCAGGAGGGCTGCTTCTCCCTCTCCCACTCCCTCTGCTTGTGTTCTCTTTCTCACTATCTCTGTCAAAAAAATAATATTTAAAAAAAAAATACGTCCTGGATTGTGGTGTGTACCGTATTGTAGTATACCAGGAGGCATGATGTGTGGCTCTCACTTTGTGATGTTACAGTACAGTGTCACAGGCTGACCGTGCCTCATAGGAGCTCTCTTTCAATGGCTTTCATAACCATTTTGCTTGTGTCCATCATTTCATTGGTGTCTTAGTATCCTTTTGCTGCTCTCATAAATAACCACAGACTTGGCTGAAGTCAGTCTTACTGGGGTAAGTCATGGTGTCAGCAGGTTCTACTTCTGGAGGTTTCAGGAGAAAATCCTTGCCTTTGCCAGCTTCTTGAGGCTGCCTGCATTCCTAGTGACCCTGTTGTCCATCTTTGAAGTACACAATTTTAAGGATACTTGGATTATACAGGTGAAACCTAAATGTAATCACAAGATAATCTCCCCATCACAGTATTCTTAATTCCTTTGTAACATGCACAGGCTCTAGGAATAATGACCTGAATATCTTTGGGAACAGTGAGTTGGTGTACAATTGGCAATTGCAAAATGAAGAATTTTCTTTCTTCTTTTTTTTTTTTTTAATTAGAGATCACAAGTGGGGAGAGGCAGAGGGAGAGGAGAGAGCATCTGAAGCAGACTCTGCACTGAGCCCAAAGCCTGATGTGGGGCTCAATCCCACAACCATGAGATCATGACCTGAGCTAAAACCAAGAGTCAGATGCTTAACCAACTCAGCCACCCAGGCACCCAAGAATTTTCTCTTTCTGTGTCTACATTTATTAGCTGGCATTCTCCTGTAAAGAAGGTTTCCCTTTTCAATTCTGATTACCTTGAAGTGCAGCTCCTCCTTTCCTTTTATCATTGCCAAGAATGCATTGGGACTAGCAACTTGGAAAGTGACAATGCATTTTTGTGGCTTTTTTCTCCTAGTATTATCAACTTACAGGTACATACATAATTGTATTTCTGCCCATTTAAACCATTTTTTGAAGCATGTATTGTTTCCCCAAGTTGGCTTCTGTGTTCTTGCACATGACCCCATTAGTCTGTGACTCCTTCCTTTCTGCCACAGCAAGGTGTCCCATCAGCCATTTTTTCTGAGGAACCCTGGTTCCTTTTAGTGGCAAATGGTGTTTGTATGCTCCAGTCAGCGTGCTAGGGAGGAATGCTCACTGCCACTATTGTTGCCTTAAACATAGAAATAAATCAGTCATTATTTTACCAGCAAAAATGGATTTATTTAAGAAGATAGAAATGTAATTCTGGACATGCAAGCTATGGCAAAATGGTAGGCAAGTCCAACAAAGAAGAGGAACTTTATTTTATGAAGAAGGAGGAACTTGGAAGAGGTTTTGAAGGAATGTCCATTGGAGAGAAGCAAGAGTTCAGGATTTAGGATGTCAGTTCCTCACTAGCTTGGTTGCAGGGGTGGTCGATTTCTGGTAGGATAGGCAGTGTATGGCCTTCCCTCTTGGCCTGTAATTGATGATTCTTCTTTTGGGGTCTGTAATAGACAGTTCTTACTATAATTGGCATTGAGTTGTGTGACTCCCCCTTTTACCCTCCCCACTCCAGTTTAGTGAAGTTTCCCTTTATTAATTTTCAGTTTCTTATAATAGACTTGGGAAATAATCATGAATATGGACATTTCCAATTCAAATAAATATTCAAATAGATATTGACAAGATTTTTATTTCATTGTGTATCTTGTGCCAAAAATCGTGGTTCTTAAGGATGTTAACTCGATTACCTGATTACGTGTATGTTACCATTTTACCTGAAGGTTACCATTTAACATTTTTAGAATAACAGTGCTCACATTATCCAGATATATCCATCCCACTTGGAATATGCTGTCAAATTATTGTGTTTTAGTTATATTTTCTGTGATGTTTATGCCACCAATGTGACATTGTTACATTTTTTTTTTTAGTGAATTTTTTATTGAAATGTAATGGAGCGGTGCCTGTCTTCAGTGCGTATGGGTCAGTGCGTTATCACTGATGGAACTCATGCATAGAGCCAGCATCCAGATAAAGAAACAGGACATATTTTATTTCTAGAGTTTGAACTTCTCTAATTTGTGTGGTACTAGAAAACCTGTGAAATTCGGTGGTGTATTCAGATGGATGTGGTTTCTATTCTTTCCCCCGCCCTTGTAGTGTGTGTGTGTGTGTGTGTGTGTAGACACACTGTATTTCTGATTCTTAGGGAAGGGTGCCATACTCTATACCTGCTGTCCTCTGTTGCCTTTGTTATTAACCATATACCCTGGAGACCACAAGTACTAGTGGGTGGAAATCTCTTATCCTTTGTTATTTCATGATGGATATAGCATGATTTCTTTAGTCTGCCTCCTCCTTAATGAACTTGTGGTTGTTCCCAAACTTTATTGCCTTTTTATTTCTTACTGTTTCTGCCGCTACCCTTCTGTGTAATCAGTTCTTCCTTCACACAATAGGTAGAATCCATGCCAAGTAGCTGCCTGATATCTGCTTGGAGTTGGCTTAATGGGTACTCCTGAGTCTGGGGCTGCCATGCTGATCTGGACTCTGCTGCCCTCTGCTTCTTACCCCTGGCTCCCCATGGAGCCATAAACAGGTTGCCTTTGCCCTATATCCCTCTTTGGTTGGTGCTGATTTTCTAATAGTGGGGCAACCGTTTGTTGTTGCCCTGCCCACCTTTGTCTCATGACAGGTGAAATGGCTCAGTTGCTGCTCCCCAGATGCTCTGGCCACATGGTGGCCTGTTCTGAGTCCAGGATATAGAGTGAAATATATCTGCTTTAGTCTGTACATGGGACTTGTATTAGTGCACCTTTATGTTGAATTAGTTCTTTGGGAGAGCAGCTATATCAGCAATTCCATAAATCTAAAAGTGAGGTTCACTCCCTAGAGCAGACTCAAAAAGACAGTACTGGAAGAGATGATGGAGTCCCACCTCCTCATATGACAAATGAGAAAATAGGCCAGGTGAAGAGAGGTGACATGTCCAGTGTCACACTTTGAGTGTCTACCAGGGCTTAATACCCTGGACAGGAGAGAATCCAAAGACTTGGTTTTTCTAATGTTTGTTTCTTTATAGAGAAGCATTACATTTCCATTTCCATTCCATATCTATGACTGGTTCTAGTTCCTAGGTATTTCTGCCCATAACTTGAGCTAACTTTGTATCTTTAGCATAATGTTTTATAAGTACAAGCTAAAAATCTAGCTTATAGACCTGACTTCTGTGTACATTGTAGGAAGAAAATACATTTTTCAATAAGTTGTTGCCCTTAGAATTATTTTGTTTCTTATAATTTTCATGGGATTTATAGTCAGAAGATCAAAAGTATTTCTTTAATTGTAGGACTGAGGGGGTTACTGCCAGATCCGTCCCCTACAGGTGATTCATCCCCATCTGCCCTTGCTGTCCTTCCCATACCACCTTCCCCTGAGATGGGACTTGCTCTGGCCCCCAGTCTGTTGCTCTGAAACCTGTTACCATAGCATTCAGAGACACAGATGACCCAAGGATCACAGGATCCATTTTCACCTGGAAGCAGTGGCTGGCTCCTGTAATAGAACAAATGATTTTAGATGTGGAGGAGACTGTGAGGAGTGGTCTGAGCAAGTGGTTGCCATGTGCGGTTGTGCCTGGTGAGAGCAGCTGGGCCCAGTTTGTTGCCTGCAAGTCCCGTGAGGCTTGCTCACTCTCAGGAACGTTTTTCTTCATGCTGAGGTGAGACATGTCTCCGAAGTCTCTCCCCGTCCCTCATTTTTAGCTCTGAATACTGGGAGCTGGGCAGAACTCACCCTTCCTGTACCACTCTCCAGATATGTAAAGACAGTCTTAGGTAGCCTCCAATTCCCAGGGGCTTTGAAGAGTTTGTGTAAGGCCTCCTCTTCTCTGTAATCAGCAGTCCCTCACAGGGAAATGAACAACAAAGAAGTCTTACTGCAGACCTCTTGCTGATACCATGGTCTAATAAAACAGCAAAGAAAATGATTCTTGTGACCCTGCCTTTGCTGATTTGTAGTAGCAGATGCTGCTTAATAGTACCTCTTTGTTTCCCTCTCCAAACAGAAGTATCCATGGAAAAAAGTAAGGAGCATCATATAACACAGAGCTGTCCCCCTTGTGCAGCTGACCCTCAGGAGCACTTAAACCTATGTCTACATGTAATTTCTAAACCTGTTAAAACACACCTTTTTTGGTAAGTGGTATAAGAAATATATGCTGTTTTTACATGTGGTCACCTCCCAACTTAGTATAGTTGCTACTTTTTCCAGTCTGTCAGTACAGTCCCCCCTCCAAATGCTGGTGTTTCCTGGTGCCTGGCTCTGTGCTCCCTGCTCTATTCTCGGTGTCTTGGATAGCCTACAGGGAGCAGATCATAGTCTTTGCACATATGAACATGTCTCTCTAACACAGCTAGCTGCATATCGATGTAACACAGCTGCCCCTCACTCATGAGTTGACATGGAGACTGGCTTTATGGTTGAGGGAGGGATGCTCATTCACTTCCAAGTCATGGGTCCAAGGCTGAGACCTTGTATCTGAGGGTCGGCTGACTGGATTCTACGTAATCTCTTCTTACGTAAACCAGACTCCTACTGTGTTATCTAGGGCATTCAGCATCAGTTTCTTCTAAGTGGATCAAGAACTTAAGACACAGAGCAATTAGAATGTCAGATTCCTTGAGGTCTTTAAGAATTTTTCATTTAACTGACATAATTTTTTTAGAGCAGCCTGTCCTTACTGAAAATCTCAATTTGGTAAGTTTAATATTTGTAGAAACATTTCAGTCTTCTTTCCTTATTTTGCATTCTTAAATCATGTGGTTACATTAACAAGCAGGACTGGCATAAACAGGTTTGGGAGCAAGTGTGGACCATCACAGGTGGGAGCTGGAGTTCCAGGTCTGCAGGAGGCAGTGCATGAGTGGAGGGTGGCACCCTTTCTCTGTTTGTGGGTGAGTGGAGACCTGCTCTCAGTCGGCAGGTCCGGTATGAGATTTAGTGTCCCAGCATAGTTTGCTTACCTAGCCCCCTGCTACAGACAACACAAACGTCCAGTCTTTCCCTCCTGCCAAAAAGCTGCAGTGTGTTTGTTTCTCAGCACCTATGTGAGCACATGTGGGAGAGGTTCCAAGAAGTAGGAATTACAGACTCCAAAAATACTTGTATTTTAAGTTAAAATATATAATGAGATGGCTTTCCAAAGAGATCACATCAGTTATTCTGCCAACCACACCAGTTTTCCTGTACCTTTTCTGACGCTTGTCCAACTTCATTTTTGCCAAACAGAAGCATAATGTAGGATCTCCTCCCACTTGAAATATGCATTTTCTTTTGTACAACTCCAACATTCCCTAGCCTTTTGTGAAAGATGTTTGTATCTTTTGCCCTTTTTTTGGTTTGTTAATGGGCTCTGGAGTCCTTGGAAGGAATGCTGTGCACTAAACTTGGTCACTTCTTTCCTGGAAGCCTTTGAGATAGCTCCCTGTGCCACACACTCCTGGGCATTTGTGGCAGAGGAGACCCTCATGACAGACACAGTACCCATTTTGTATTCCTTCCCCTAATCTAAATTATTTTAAACAAGAAATTTGTAGCAAGTTGATTGGGACTTTTTAAAAAGACTGATATAAAGTTTATTAAGGAAAACCTTTTTGTCAGATTCCATTTCTGCTTTGGATTGGAAATCCAGAAAATTGGATTGGAAACTCTGTAGCACCATTGTTCAAATAAGAGTTTTCTGTAGAATTTTTAAATTTCTGCTGTCCACCTTAAAAGTGTAAAAAGAAACAAATGACATTAAATTCAATAACATATTTTGTTTACCCCAATCCAGAGCATTGTTTCTTCATGTGATCAGTACAGAGTCATCAGCAAGGTGTTTTTCATTGTCTGTTTCCTATGACGTTTTCAACATCTGGTGTGTATTTCAGACCCAAAGCATACACAAGTTGGGACTAGCCATGTCTCGAGTATCAGTCGCCACATGTCACTAGTATTTGCTGGCCAGCATGGCTAAGAGGCAGTTTTCCTTTCATTTCTATGGAAATCCCTTAACTCATTGTCCCATTTGCTTTTTAAAGAGTTACAAGGTATGGGGGTGCCTGGGTGGCTCAGTTGGTTGAACATCCTGCTCTTGGTTTTTGTTCTGGTCATGATCTCAGGGTCATGAGATCAAGCCCTATATCAGGCTCTGCAGTCAGCGGGGAGTAAGCTTGGAGTTCTCTCTCTCCCTCTGCTCCCCAGCTCACGTGTGCTCTCTTGCACACTCTCTTTCTCTAAAATAATAAATCTTTCTTAAACACACATTGTAACTTTTTATTTTTTTATCTGACACATGCTCTTGAATTAGGCTCTAAATAAATGCTATTCCATCCTCATCTGTATAAAGATACAATGATTATTTCAGTATTCATGAAATTATTGGAGTGCTACATTAAATGTATTTGTTCAGTGGAATTAAATGTTAATATTCTCATATAGTGAGATGGCTGGCTACTGTAAGGCAGTTTTTCTTCCTTAATCTTTGTAACAATTTACAAAGGCCCCAAGGGTTTACAAATGGGAAACTTGTAGAAGTTGAGAGCTTAAATGACTTGCCAAGGTGACCCAAATAGGATCTAAGCAAGACTCTGAACTTGTCCTGACCACAGGTGTGGTGTTCTGCACACAGTCTGTCCTCGCTGTGGATGCCTGTGATGACTTAGCTGACACTTAGGTGGAAGAGAAAGACATGGAAATCTAGTAGCAGGGTCCCTGAAGAACACTCTGGTCCCCTTCCTATCACTTCCTGAAGAGAAACCGGAGTGGCGTGGGGACGACAGCCTGAGGCCGTTCGCTTCCCGCCTGACTGGAATGGGACAGCTGTACTTTAGGGAACAGGGCTGCCAAGTTGGATGTCCTACAGCAATAAATACCATTTCTGAGCAAAGAAAGGAACCTAGTTTTGATGTGGTTGGTATTAGAAAGTGCTCCCAGTCAACCTGCCACTACAGTTTATAGCCAGGGAGGAATAAGCTGAATCCTAAAATGAGTTTATGAGTATGTTTTTGAGCTCTCAGGGTGGGATGAAAGCATACTCTTCTTTGCCCAGACCCGACCACCACACTCAGTGTGGGAGAGCAGACCGTGCAAAACATTCCCATCCCTCAGTGCCAGCCTCTTAGAGGATCGCAGGGCCTCTGAGCAAGGATCAGACCTGTCAGCCCCCACGGCCTCGGAGGTGTTCTCTGGTCCGTGTTCTTCCTGATCCCCCCAGCAGGGCTCCACTCCACGGAGTCCCGTCAGGTCATTAGCTAAAGCAAAGAGGGTAAGCAGCCCAAATTACACACCTTTATCCATGTTTAGCCATTGAGAGGGTCTTTTTGGCTCTCACTACCAGGGTGCTGTGAGGAAGGCATCCTTGTCTAGGTTTCCCTTTACTCACGCGGGAAAGCTTTGTTCCAAAAGTAGACATCTAAAAGTGAGATTGTTGGGGCACCTGGCTGGCTCAGTTGGTGGAGTGTGCAACTCTTGATCTCAGGATTGTAAGTTTGAGCTCTGTATTGGGTGTAGATTTTACTTAAAAATAAAATATTCCAGGGGCACCTGGGTGGCTCAGTCGTTAAGAGTCTGATTTCAACTCAGGTCATGATCCCAGGGTCCTGGGATTGAGCCCCACATCAAGCTCCCTGCTGGGTGGAAAGCCTGCTTCTCCCTCTCCCACTCCCCCCTGGTTCTGCTCCCTTTCTCGCTGTGTCTCTCTCTGTCAAATAAATAAAATCTTTACAAATAAAATAAAATCTTCAAAAAAACCCACAAACCCCTAATTTCTTAGGGTTTCTGTTTCCAGAAAACAGAAGGGATTGATCTCTCATGGTGTTTGCATTTTCAGCCTTAGTAGGCCCTGTGAATGGTATAAAGTAAGGACCTACACTTTTTCCTCATCTAGATAACCAGTTTTCACAGAGGCATCAATTGTAATTTGTCCACAAGTTCATCTCTGGTAGAAGTGACAGTTGTCTGTTAGGATGTCTGCGTCGTGCCTCCCATCTGCTCCACTGTTCTCTGTCCTGCATCACACTGTCTGAATTACTATGGCTGTGAAAGCTTGGTATTGGGGAGGGCAAGTTCTCCCTACCTTATTTTCCTCAGCTGTAATTGGCTGTTCATGGCCTTTGATCTTTTGTATAAGATTTGTTGAATAAATATAATTGTATATGTAAATATTCTAAAAATTTTATACAGAAATACTGTTAAATAATACAGTATTATAAAAATGGTACATAGTAATATTACCTAAATGAAAATTGCATAAAATGTTGCAAAATCCATATGTACACACACCTGCACACCCCCTTTTGAGGTTTAAGCTGCATTTGCATGAATTTCTAGTCTGATTAGGGGAGAAGTATGGTTTTTATGATTAGGTCTTCCTAGATAGGTGAATGTGGCATTTCTCCATTTATTTTTAGGTCCTCTCTGTATTTTGACAAAGGTTTTTAGAACCTTCTCTATAAATCCTGTTATTTTCTTATTAGATTGACTTCTGATGTTCTGATGTTGCTGGTGTTTTGGAACATGTTTGATTCTGTGTACTGATCCTGTTTCCAGAAAACTTTGAGTTCTAATAGTGTATCCATAGCTCCTCCTGGCTCTTGTACTTGGACAGTTGTTTCCAGTTCTCATACGTTTCTTCTTGCCTTCCTCCCCTGGCTAGGATCTCAAGCCTAGGTTAGAATAGAGAAAGTGCCCAGTGCAACCCTGTTAGTCTTTGCAATCCTAAAGTGAATGCTTCTCATGAGAGCTTCTGGTAGGCACCTAATATTTAGCTAGGGAGATGCCCATGTATTTTTCCTTTTAATGAGGAATGGGCAAATTATATCAGATTCTTTATTTGAATATTATGAAGTGATAAAAATCATTCTTGCCCTGGTGTAATAATGTGGTAAATTACTTTGTCTTGTCTTTTCTTTTTTAAGTAGGCTCCAAAGTGGGGCTTGAACTCATGACCCCTGAGATCAAGACCTGAGCTGAGATCAAGAGTCGGACGCTAAACCAGCTGAGCCACCCAGGTGCCCACCCCTACTTAATCTTTCCAATATTATACCACCTTGCATGATTGGAATAAAATGGACATTACAGTTATATACTGTTTTGACTTTCTAGAACAGTTTACTGGATTATGAAGTAATACATTCTTTTCTCCTGTTATCCTTGTCTAGGAAATATTAGTCTTCCTAGCTTTGTAAGTGAATTGGGAAGGTAATTTCTTAGGGTTTCCTTATGAAAGCAGGTGGGCCTCCGTGCTGAGATCTTTATATTTGTTTCTTTGAAAATTGAGGAGGCTTGGTTATATAAACTCCATTTCTAACTCTGAAGTTGCCTATTTCCTCTGTTTTCAAGGTGTGTGTGTGTGCACATGTGTATGTGAGTGTTCAAGTTTTGCTTTTTTTTTTTTTTTTAAGATTTTATTTATTTGAAAGAGAGAGCGTGCACAAGCAGGCAGGGTGGAGTAGAGGGAGAAGCAGACCACTGAGCAGGGAGTCCCCATCCATCCCAGAACGCTGGGATCATGTCCTGATCCAAAGGCAGACACTTAACCAACTGAGCCCCCCCGGGTGCCCTCAAGTTTTTGATAATGCTTAGTAGAGCTCTTATATGACTTTTCAGAGTCTCTGCTGTGGCTGTAGTTTTGATCCCCTTGGATTCTTAGTATTGCCTGTTCGTACCTGTTCTTATTTTTTTCCCCACTGGTCACTTTTTGCCCAGAGATCTAACTGATCTTTCTAAAGACTCCTTTGTAAGTTTTATTCTCTCTGGTATGTCTCTTATTTCATTAATTTCTTGTCCGTATTAATTTAAACGTTCTTTAGCTTTATTTTGTTCTTCTAATTTCAGGAGAGGATTACATTTTTACTTTTCACTCTTCACTAATATTATGGCTTAAGGCTATAAACTTTTGTCCAAGCAACACTCTGGCTTGATTCCGCAAGTTTGGATAAGGAACTGCTTATTGTTTAGTTCTAAATATTTTCAGATTTCTTCTTTGACCCATGAGTTATTTAGAAGCAACTTTTTAAATTTCCAGACTTCTTAAAATTTTAAGTTAACTCCTAATTGATTATTTTGTATTTAGAGAATGTTATGCTGCTAATTCTTTGCCATTTGTTTTCGTTTTGTGCTAGCTGCTGGCTAGATTTTATAAAATTCTACTAGGATTGAAAGGAACATGTCATTTCTAATAATTGGATGAAGGATTACGTAAATCCAATGAAATAGGTTTATTAACTACATTGTTTTAATTTTCTGTACAGTTTTAACTTTCATAATCTGTGTTACCAGAAGAGCTGAGCTTGCCTTTGTCTGTAATCCTAGATATGTCAACTTCTAGTGACCTTCCTGTTCTTATTTTATACATTTTGTAGCTATATTATTAGATATGTACATAATTGTACTTGGAACTGACTTGGGTATTTTAATCTTGACCTTCTTAGTTCTTACTCTACAGTCTACTTTATATGAAATTAATATGGCTAGCTCAACACTCATCAGTTAGGACTTGCCTGGACTATTCTTCCAACCCCTGACTTTCAGCCTCTGTGTCCAAATGGTTTAGGTGGCTGAATTAGCTTTTAGCTGGGTTTTGTATTTACATTAGATTATTACCACATCTGTATTCATTTCTTCCATATTTTGTGCTTCATTTGCCTTGCTCGTCTTTTACTTCTCCTTCCTATTCTGTTCTCTTTTTTCATTTCTTTCAGTTAACAATTACACACAAAGTAACGTAACTGGTAAGTAATCACGTATAATGTAGTGAATACCTCTGAACCTACTACTCCATTAGTAGATCCACTAAGCTAGATCTCATCCAAGATCTAGAACATTGCCAGGAACTTC
>RCUC01142046.1:0-11962 GCA_003697995.1 Taxidea taxus jeffersonii | reverse complement strand
CTCAACAAACACATCTTGGATGGCTTTTACATGCAGGAGAGAGTGTCAGGTTTCGAGCATACAAAGTTCAGAAGAGTTAGTTCTTGCCCTCCAAGTCCTTAGAGCCTAATAGAAGAGCTTATGATCAAAATGTTCAAACTCTAGAAATTTGAAGAGTTTTCAGTTAAATACAAGTGGATATTTCTTGTGCTGAACCTTTATGAAAGTTGAGGGCCATAAAAATTGGAATTAAAACAGTACTTAAATCCCATTTATTTTATTATCCAATGGCAGAAGCACCAATGGGCTCTTTGTCAAAGATTTGCCGTCCTCTTCCATAGTGAGGCGTAGTTACTGGGCAGTGGCTTCTTGGCAGTGGCCAATGACTGTATTTCCCAATTGCCCTTATACTTCAGTGGCGGTGTATGACTGGCTCTCACTTTTGGAATCTGGCACACATAACTTGTCTGAGGTGGTCAAGAAGCATCTTCTCTCTCTTCTCTAATTTCTGGCTGGATTAAACAAACAAACAAACAAACAAACCTCCATGTTTCCAAGGATAGTGGAGGCACAAGATAGAGGGAAGCTGGGTCCTTGAATCACCACATGCAGGAAGGCTACCAGTCAACTAGAAACATTCTCATTGATTAGCACAAGAGTGAGACATAATATTATATTGCTTAAAGCTACTAAAAATTTAGTACTTATTTCAGCAGCTTGTGCTACCTGAGTTATCACACAATGAGGATTCCACTATGCATACTACGCACCATGTTTCCTGGGATGTGCCTTCGTTATACCATGAAGTGCCAGTGCTTTTTTAAAAATATTTTTTAAAAATTTATTTGACAGAGAGAGATCACAAGTAGGCAGAGAAGCAGGCAGAGAGAGAGGAGGAAGCAGGCTCCCTGCTGAGCAGAGAGTCCGATGCGGGACTCGATCCAAGGACCCTGGGATCATGACGTGAACAGAAGGCAGAGGCTTTAACCCACTGAGCCACCCAGGTGTCCTGCCAGTGCTTTTATTCACATGTCTAAATATTAGAAATATCTCCCCTTTAACAAGCCAAACTATGATTAAATCCTGTCAGTTTTAGCTATTGATCTCTAAAGCAAGGCCAGATAAGAAAATGTGTATTTGTGGTAGGGAGGGGCATTGTAGAGAGAAGAGGGAAGTGTTTGAGGCCAGCTCAGTCTCATTGGTGTATTACCTGGAAAGGAACTTAACAAAACATCATGCTGAAGGTAGTGTGGTACAGAGGTGGAGATGGTCTTGGAAGGGGTTATCTAGAAGTTCTAGGTGAGCCTACAAAGACCAAGAAGAGTCTTGTGTGATAAAGACCATGAGGACTGAGAGTTCAACATAAATCAATAAAAAGCACGAGAGGCTAGATATCTTTCCATGAGTGGTGGTGGGAAGCTTGTTCCCTAGAGGAACCAGAGCAGAGGAGACAGCAATAAGAGGAGATAATTTACTCCTCTCTTTGTGCCCTTCATGAGTTTTATCTTCTCCAACCTAAACCAGCCTTTTTTTTTTCTTGTTTTTCTTAGTTAATAGACTATAGAATTATTTGCACTTTACTCTGGATACATTTTAAATTGTGGAGATTTAAATACAGTACTGCATCTATGGCCAGTTTATTGCACAGCTTGCTGAGATGATTATTCTAATATCTGAAGGTTACACTGAGGGTGTTAGGAGGTTGGGCTTTGAAATAAAATAAATTGAGTGTGATTTCCCAGTTTGATTTGGGGTACAGACTTTCATCTATAAGGTGAATGAATTCTGAGGATGTAATGTACACTATGATGACTATAGGTAATACTGTATTGTATATTTGAGAATTGGTAAGATAGTAAATCTTAAACATTCTGATCGACACACACACACATACACCCACACAAATATGTGAGGTGATGGATATGCTAACTAACCTTTTTGTGCTAATCATTTCATAATGTATATAAAATCATGTTATATAGGTTAAACTTACACTCTATAATATATCAAATATATTTCAATAAAGCTAGAAAAAAAATAAAAAGTCACTCAAATTTCCATTATCCAGAGTAAACTACTATTAATATATTGGTGTTTTCTCCTTCCTTCCCTTTTTCCTCCCTTCCTCCTTTCTTCCCTTCTTCCTTATATTCCTTCCTTTTTCTTCCCTCCCTCCTTTCCTTCCTTGTTTCCTTCCCTCCTTCCTCCCTTCCATCCCTCCATGCTTTCCCTTCTTAATAGAAGAATGCTGCCCATAGTCTTTCATAGCTTTTTAAATCATCAATTATTAATGTATTTCCATGTTATTAAATAACCTTCTAAAAAATAAATTGAATATTGTTCTTCAACATCATTTTTGATGGTTGCATACAACTTTGTTGTATGAGTGTAGCCTAGTTTAATTTGCAGTTCTCTATTTGGGGGCCTGAATCAGAAATATAATTGTTTTGACTAGTGTGGTATTTACCATGTACTTATCAGTGAAGTCAGAGGAACATTTTGACAGAATTTTTATTTGCTCTGATCACATGTTATTTTCTTCTGCATTTTCAACATCATTGTTTTGTTTTGTTTTTCAGTTTAGATAACTACTTCCTTCTCTTTGCTCTAAAGCATATACTTTAGTGAACTCAGTGGGTATTACAAACTGACTAAATTTAGTTTTAAAAAAATCTAGTGGGGCCCACAGGTATTATTCTCTTTCATAAAGGTTTCATATTTTTATAATTTTAGCTCAGTAGCATTTGTAAGTGACAAGTTCTACTCATGAAATGGCTCATTGGATGGAAGTTATCAGATGGTTTTATACTGAACTCCAAAACACTAAAAGTATTTTTGTCTCTAGAGGCAGCATTTAGGCAAATACTGTAGGAATACCTAAGCTAATCAGTTAGCAATTGTGATACGATGGAGTCAGCCATTGATTCTCAATGTAAAATTGTTCAAAGGAAAGAAACTAACATTTATTGGGGACCAGATACTGTACCTATATTTATATCATTAAATTCAAACTACAGTTTTGTTAAGGTTACATGTTAGCACTGTGATATTCAGAAGAAATTGAAGCTAAGGAATAAATCAGTTTGCCTGAAGCCGCATAGCTGGTACAAAGTAGAGCTGAGATTGAAATACAGGTCTGCCTGCCCCCAAAATATTTAGGGCACTCAGGTTCATTCCTGCCCTATTAGTGGTTCACTAATCAGTTGAACTCTTGGTTTGAGAAAATATACCTTAAATGCCAAGAACAAGTAACAAATGAATGTGCTATTAGATAATCTGTATCTATATCCTGAGTGTTAAGGTAACCAACATTGGAATACAGTTGCTTTGTGGTTCTTTCCTATGTACCAGGATTAATGATGGTCAGTAAGGATCAGAAATCTGACTGCTACAGTAATTCTTCTTATGGAGTGTCCAAATTTCTGATAAAAACAAATTAATACTTGCTAACCATAGATTTATAGTCCTAAAAACACCGGCCTGAACAGGTCACCTAATAATCTTACTGTTAATTTTTAACACACATGCCACACTAATGGGGAAAAATAGACCATACCAGAATTCTTTGCAAGACATAGTTCTTAGATGAGACAGTAATGAGGCAATGTCTGGTTCTTATTAAAGGTCATAAATAAATGATTCATAACCCAAACAAAAGTATAGACTTTGTCATAAACATCATTACTAACCAATGCATTGTCAGGGGAACATGCTTTGAGAAACATGTCTTTCTTCATATCTTATTTTGCTTTAGTTGTCACCTGACTCTTTCCTGACAATTTGCAATCCAAGCAATTTAAAAAGTCTAGAGAAAGAGATACCTTACTCATGCCGGAAAGAGTTGCAGAAGAAATTTATCCAAAAGTCACACCAGGAAGGGACCAATGTATTTTTTTTTTTAAATAGATATATAGTTTTGTCTCTGTAGAAGTTTGAATTTCATGCTCAGGATTAAAAGTAGTAAAGTGCCAGCAAACATCAGTGTCTTTGGAAAAACTATGTAAGATTTCAAATCTAAACCTTGTGAACATTACTCCTTTCTTCATTATTTGACTTAATCTGTTTTCCTTTCCTATGGAAACTAGCTTTTGTTTTGAAATATGACATAGTAAGAAATTGTTGCAAAGGAAAAAAATTGAAAACACATACTTGTTTTTGATGGCATATGCATGACTATAATGTGTTTAGTATTTTTAAGCTAAGCTTTTTGTCTTACTTGTTTGGAAAAATAAACCTCTCTGTGCCACAGTGAATTGCCTGCTGGTGTTTTTTATGGAGCCATATAGCTGGATGCTCAGTTATTTTTTGGGGAGGATAGTATAGATGGAGGATAGCAATCTCATGCAAAAGCCATATACAGGGTAGCATAAAATGAAACTTATCTATAAGTAAGGGACTGAGGGGCAGCGGGACATTGTGGAAAAAATCCTGGATGCAGAGTCAGAGGATCAGGGTAAATGAGAGGTGGTTGTGTTGGATTCATTCTGGAATATTCTGTGACAGGAAGTAGACTCAGGAGAGGAAGCAAGAGGGAATTCATTAGAAGTGGAAAATGAAGGAGAAATCAGAGTGGGAGATAAGCCATGAGAGACTATGGACTCTGGGAAACAAACGGAGAGTTTTAGAAAGAATGGGGTTGGGGGGGGTGGGTGAGCATGATAATGGGTATTAAGGAGGGCACGGATCGCATGGAGCACTGGGTGTTATACGCAAACAATGAATCATGAACACTACATCAAAAACTAATGACATATTAAAAAAAAAACAAACTAATGACATACTGTATGGTGATTAACATAACACAGTAAAAAAATAAAAGATTTTTTTTTTTTTAAAGAGGAAATTCAGGAGCTTCAGAGCAAGATGGTGGAGGCAAAACAGATAAGCCTGTTCACTTTAAAGTGAAAAAAAAAAAAAGATAAAGGGCAACTAGGTAAGAAATACAGGTAAGAAAACTAGGAGAGTGGATGACACTAAGGCCAAGAGCAAAAGTGTTTCAGAAAGTAGGGAGTGGTCAATAATGCTAAACGTTGCTACCTGGTTCAGTAGGATGAGGGCACAGATGTTTCCTTTGGATTAGGCAACATTAGTTTACTTGGGACCTGGACACGAAAATGGAGGAATCAGAAGCTTGATTGGAGTGGCAGAGATGAGGACAGAGAGGAGTTTGAAAGGATGGACATGGAACTGTGGGATCCAGACTGAAGGGGGATGCACGGATGAGTGATAGGGTCTAAGAGTTCAGAGAGTGGTTAACTGGAAAGGGAAACAGGTGTAAGAGATTAGTCTTGATGGCCTCTTGTGAGGTAAGAAAGTTGGGATATAGTTACTCTTCTGAGGTTTTTGCTGTAAAGAGAGGAAAGAAATGGGTTGAAGACTATAGACTACCTTGGGTTGGGGGGGAGATGATTTTTAAGACCAAATAAACCAGATCAGATGAGACCAATTCAGAAGAGTGGGAGAAACAGATGGTGTAGGAGAGAGGGAGCACAACTGCAAGGTAATAAGAGGACATGGATCAGGACGTCCCAGTGGAGCAGGTGGGCCTTTTTAGAAGAAGGTACACAACTCCTTAGTGTCTGTAGGAAAGATGATAGAATGAATAGGTACCAAAGAAAGTAAATTTATAGAAAGATAAGGGCACTCCCTTTAAACCGCGTCTAACTTCTCGGCAAAGTATAAGGTGAGGTCAAGGGTTAAGGTGAGACAGAGATGTTTAAGGGGAGAGCAGAAAGTGTGGGATGGTCATCTATGAGAGTGAGACAACAGATGTTTTGGGTACATGTACATAGTTGTCAGGAAGTGTCAGATGTCCATTTGTGACTCTGAGTTATGCATTTATTGTGGAACTAGTTAAGAATATTAAATGGTTTTGTCAAACTTCACTTACTAGAATATGTCTGGAATTGAGTTTAATCCGGTTTGGAGATTTTCCATATAAGTAGGAAGGAGAGAGAGATAAGGAAAGCAATTAAAGGAGTTTTTACATGAGTGGTTTTCTGGGCATTGAAGGTAGTGAGAATATGAAGGGTGATAGGCTGAGGAAAAATGTCATCAGGAGGTTGACTTACATGATCTATAAGTAGGTAGAAGTGAGTGAATTGTAGTCTGATGGTATGGGCCCCAAATGAGTTGCATATTTTAAAGAAGAGAAGGCAAATAAAAGCTTCAAAAGTCACACTGTTAGGGGGCAATAACCAGGCTCTAAGTTCATGAGCTATAAAGAAAACAGCAAACTTCTCTTGTGTCCTTAGGAAGAACAAGGTTTCAATTAGAGAAAGGGAGTGAAAGAATCATTCAGAGAAAGTAAAGACTAGAAGTTCTGTATGGTCCAGTAAGGGAGAAGGTGGAGAAGGATGAAAAGGATAGATGTAGGATTATGGGATTCAGACTGGAGGGAGACAGATGGATGAATGACAGGGGGTTAATGGATGAATGAATGAGAGCGGTGGAGTAGAAAGGGATACAAGACATGATAGCCTTGATGGCCTGTACATGAAAGGTCTGGCAGTTCAGATCTCTATCTTGTAAAACAACTAAAAGGAATGGGGAACTGCAGGCAGAAGGTGCTGGCTGGGCTCCCTTGAGGTTTCTGGACTCTCTTCCCGTTCTTCCTGCCACTGACTAGCTCATTTTTCTGACTCTCTTTCCTCACTTATAAAGTGATTCACTTCCAGTGCTCATGTGCTGTTCTGGTTCTCTGAAATTCCTTGCCAGCCTGTTGAAATCCTAGCCATTCTTTAGCAATCTTCTCAGAAGCCATCTCTTAAGCCTTTCTTATTTCATCACCCATCCTAAGCATGGTGACATTTCTGTTCTCAGAATCACTGTAGCATTGAGTCACTCTGGTGGCCGTTATCAGTCTTCTAAGCGATACAGTTATTTGGGTTTATCTCGCATCCTTCTGAAAAAATTCATGAGAACAGGAAATGTGAAACATCTTTTTGCTCAAGTCAATGCTCAGTAAGTGACTTTTGAATGAATCAGTAAAGCATACTTCTGTAGGACAAAGTAGTAATGAAAGAATAGATACTATTAGAAAGAAAAGGTGAAAAATATCTTGCATTATATTTCACATTTGCATAGGACATTTAGGTAAATGGAAAATGTGATTTTTGTCAGGTCTAAGCATTGTTTTTATGGCTCCTGGTACAAACCTGAAGCACTTATAGATACAATAAAGATATTAGTAAAGACCTGACTGTTCCGAGGAAATAGCTTTATGGAGTTTAAGAAATCCTGCCATCTTAAATGGAAAATAGCAGAGGAAGAAAGAAAGATGTGAAAATGAATATATATGAAAGAATATGGAAAATATAAGGAGAGCATGGGCCCCTGGGTGGCTCAGTTGGTTACTTGTCTGCTTTTGGCTCAAGTCATGATCACAGGGTCCTGGGATTGAGTCCCGTGTTGGGCTCTTTGCTCAGCATAAAGTCTGCTTCTCTTTCTCCCTCTGCCTACTTGTGGTCTCTCTCTCTCTCTCTGTCTGTCAAATAAATAAATAAAATATTTAAAAAAATATAATGAAAGCAAACTGAAAGGAATAAGGTAATTTCTAGGGTTTAAAAAAATGCAAACATAGAATTTGTCCTAACTACTCAAGGGGTGAAGAATTTCTTTAGGCTAATGGTTGACTAAAAATGTATCTCTATTGGAAAGTGTATTCATTATTGCACTGTGGAAATTGCGTGCCCTGATTTGGAATGTGATGTGGCTTTGTCTGAAGTGGAGTATTTTAGTGGTTGCATATTTTGAATCAAGCATTGAATGACACGATCTGACAAGAAAGAATGTGTTTGTTGGGATCAGTGGGACAGAATATTGGAACAATGTTGGAACATTCCAGAAGTTTATGTATGTAACAATACCAATACTACCACCACTAACAGCAAATACAGTTGCAAAGACTTTCTGAGCCCTTACTCTGTGTCAGTCTCTAATCCAAAGCTTTATATGTCATATCAGTGTTCAATTAGAGACATAGGAGCAGTAGGAGATATATGTATCAAGAGGTTGATTGCAGGGAATTGGCCTATGTAATTGTGGGGATCCATAGACTAGGTTATTAAGGACAAATTGGAGCTCTTGGCCATGAACTCTTAAGTTCTTTCAACTGACTGAATTAGGCCCATACAGATTACTGAGAATAATTTCTCTGAAAATCAGTTTGATTATAGACTTTAATGATATCTATAAAATGCTTTGAAAGCATCACTTAGATTAATGTTTGCTTGAATAGCTAAGAACTAGAACCTAGGCAAGTTGACCCATTAAGCATGTATTATCTCAGGGCACCTGGGGGGTGTGCAGTCAGTTGAATGTCCAACTCTTGGTTTTGGCTCAGGCTGTGATCTCAGGGTTTGGAGATTGAACCTGGTGTTGGGCTTTGCCCTGAGTGTGGAGTTTGCTTAGAACGCTCTTCCCTCTTCCTCAGCCACTCCCCTGCTCTCTCTCTCTCTCTCTCTCAAATAAATAAAAATAAATCTTTAGAAAAACAAAAGGGAAACAAAACAAAACAAAACAAAAAAACCCCAACAGGTATTATTTCATTTAACCTTCAAAACAATCCCTGTGAAGCAGTTCACACAAATGATAAATGTTGGAGCAGGGGTTTAAGCAGGGGTAGTCTGATGCTGGACCCAGAGATTTTGTACCATGTTCCAGTGCATTGTAGGAGAAAAATGAAAGCCATGCATAATTTCTCCTCTGAACCATCTTCTGGGGAAAGCCTCTTATATTTCCCAGAGAAAAATTAGTCCTTTATGACCAGATTGATGACTTCTCTCAGACTGTCACATGGAAGATATTATCTGGCACCCATATTATAGTGATAAAAATAACCTTAAAATCATCAGGTCCCTGGAAAATTGCTTAGTCTTAGTTTCATTCAAAGGGAATAGGAAAACAAAACAGTTTGTTTTTTGTCATTCTGTTCACTCCATTCATTTTTTAAGGCCACAAATGTGAAAAATAGTACTGAGACAAGCTTTAAGGTTAAGTTAAAACTTAGGAGGTTATGACTACATTATAAAAGAAAAGATAAGAATCTGATCCTTTCAATAAATGTAGAAAACACATTGGACAAATACAACATCCATTCATAATAAAAACCTTCAACAACATAGGGTTAGAGGAAATGTACCTCAACATAATAAAGGCCATGTACAGAAAACCCACAGCTAATATCATTTTCAATGGGGAAACACTGAGAGCTTTTCCTCTATGGCCAGGAACAAGACAGGGATATCCACTCTAACCACTGTTATTTAACATAGTACTTGAAGTCTAGGCACAGCAATTAGACAAAAAAAGAAATAAAATGCTTCGAAGTCAGCAAGGAAGAAGTCAAACTTCCACTATTTACAATGACATGATACTCTATGTAGAAAATCTGAAAGACTCCAACAAAAAATTGCTAGAACTGATACACAAATACAGTAAAGTCCCAGGTTACAAAAGCAATGTACAGAAATCTGTTTTGTTTCTATACACCAATAATAAAGCAGCAGAAAGAAAAATCGAAGAATTGATCCCACTTACAGTTGCACCAAAAACTGTAGGAGACCTAGGAATAAACCCAACCAAACAGGTAAAAGATCTGTATTCTGAAAACTACAAGACTGATGAAAGAAATTGAAGATAATACAAAGAAATGGAAAGACATTCCATGCTCATGGATTGGAAGAACAAATATTGTTAAAATGTATATATTACCCAAAGCAATCTACATATTTAATGAAATCCCTATCAAAATACCAATAATATTTTTCACTAAAATTTGTGGTTACACAAGACTCTGAATAGCCAAAGCAATCTTGAAAAAGAAAAGCAAAGCTGAAGGTATTACAATTCTGTACTTTAAGTTATATTACAAAGCTCTAGTGATCAAGAGAGAGTATGGTACTGGGAAAAAATAGACACATAAATCAATATATCAGAATAGAAAACCCAGAAGTGGACCCACAACTATATGGTCAATCTTCAACAAAGCAGGAAAGAATGTCCAATGGAAAAAATGCAGCCTCTTCAACAAGTGGTGTTGGGAAAACTAGACAGTTACATGCAGAAGAATGAAAGTGGACCACTTTCTTTCACCATACACAAAAATAAATTCAAAATAGATTGAAGACCTAAACGTGAGGCAGGAACCATTAAAATCATAGAGGAGAACATAGACAGTAACTTCTTTGACATTGGCTTAGCGACTTCTTACCAGATGTGTCTCTGGAGGCAACAGAAACAAAAGCAAAAATCTTTGGGACTATATCAAAATAAAAAGCCTCTTCACAGTGAAGGAAACAACTAGCAAAATTAAAATGCAACTTACAGAATGGGAAAAGATATTTGAAAACTACATATCTGATAAAAAGTTAATATCTACAATATATAAAGTACTTATAAAGAATTCAACATCCAAAAAACAAATAATTCAGTTAAAAAATAGGCAGAAGACATAAACCAACATTCGCCAAAGAAGACATATACAAGGCCAATAGACACAGGAAAAGATACTCAACATCACTCATCATCAGGGAAATTAAAATCAAAACTATAAGGAGTTATCACCTCACACTGTCAGAATGGCTAAAATTAATGACACAGGAAACAACAGGTATTGGTGAGAATGCAGATAAGCGGGAACCCTCTTACACTACTGGTGGGAAACCAAACTGGTGCAGTCATTCTGGAAAACAGTATGGAGATTCCTCAGAAGGTTAAAAATAGGGCGCCTGGGTGGCTCAGTGGGTTGGGCCTCTGCCTTCGGCTTGGGTCCTGATCCTAGGGTCCTGGGATCAAGCCCCACATTGGGCTCTCTGCTCGGGGGGGGGGGGGGAGTCTGCTCCCCCCCTCCCCCGCTGCCTGCCTGCCTCTCTGCCTACTTGTGATCTCTGTCAAATAAATAAATAAAATCTTAAAAAAAAAAGGTTAAAAAGAGAAGCACACTATGATCCAGCAATTGAACTATGAGGTATTTACCCCCAAAATACAAAAACACTAATTCAAAGGGATACATGTACCCTTATGTTTATAGCAACATTATCAACAATAGTCAAGTTATAGGAAGAGCCCAGATGTTCATCAACTAATGAATGGATAAAGAAGAGGTGGTCCACACACACACACACACAATGGATGAAATCTTGCCATTTGCAACAACATAGATGGAGCTAGAGAGTATTATGCTAAGCAAAGTAAGTCAGAGAAAGACAAATACTCTATGATTTCACTCATATGTGGAATTTAAGAAACAAAACAAATGAACAGGGGGGGAAAGAGGCATACCAAGAAACAGATTCTTAACTATAGAGATCAAACTGGGGGTTATCAGAGGGGTGGTGGGTGGGGGGAGGGGTGTTGGAGATGAAGGAATGTATTTGTTGTGATGAGCACTGGGTGTTGTATCTAAGTGTTGAATCACTAAATTCTACATCTGAAACTAATATTACACTTTATGTTAATAACTGAAATTTAAGTAAAGACTTGGAGAAAAAAGACTTAGGTGATGACTATAGAGGATTTATTTTCATCTAAATCTTTCTGAGCTATAATAGGAAAGAGTAGACCATCTGGTGGAAAGCATAGAATGAGACAGATATGCAGGGTTGTGAAAGAAAGGGCATTTGGTGACTAGAACTGGATGGGGATTGGGGGAGGGTGTGGAGGAGTGTGTTGTCATGACAGTCTCTGCAGGACCCTCTGATAGTGTGAGAGTCCTGGGGGTTCTGGTGGGAGGCTAAGATCTGACAAAAGCCATAAGTAGGTAAAAATAGTATTAACTCCTAGCCCAGTGTTCTGCTGAGCCTGGCTTCTGCCATCCCTGGGCTTCCCTTGGTGACCACACTGTTTCTCTCTTCTAGATCCCCTGTCAATTGTATTTTACCTCAGTAAGTGCACTCCCCAGCAGGGTCTTCGGTACTCTGATGAACAAGGGCAACAAAAACACATGCTCTTGGGGCGCCTGGGTGGCTCAGTGGGTTAAAGC